>SNQJ01S0218141.1:0-15328 GCA_010110895.2 Picea sitchensis | reverse complement strand
TGCTCAAAGTTTGCACACTTGTTCTCCTTGGTCCAACGCACTTTTTGGCAAAGTTTGAGGAGATTTCAGTGGCTGATTTTCTTGCTGTAATACATTGAATGTTACAGCCATAAGGCTGATATAATTTGCTGCAGACAAGTGTTCACAACATCCTTATCTTTTGTGCTAGAATATTGGCTTTTCATCTTGAGTTTAGCTAGTCTTTCTCTTGCAATTTCTACTTGATCTCTAACACTTATTGAGCAGCTTATAGTACCATTTATTTGCTGATATATACTGTTATCTGCTGCTGCAAATTAGGGACAACAGGCTTAAATTGTTGATCCAACTAATATCTATCATTTATAAGTGTGTCTTCTTGTGTCTCGGGCAGGTACAATCATCCAGAGAAGTACTATACCTGCGGGGCAGCCATTTCTTAATTTACAAGGCATATCTCCCTACCTTTCTTTCCATTTAGACTTGACCTCTAGGGGCTTCATTTCCACTTCCCTCCATCTCCATCTCAATCCCCCTAGGGTCACCGAGATCGCCTCCCTAGAGTGACCTAGTCACCCTTGAAGTGCGGGACCTACATCGAGGTGACATTGGGTGTAGGATTCCCAAGTTGTAGCACTTGTTCAGTATTTGGGTCGGGCTTTGGCCAACTTACAACTTGCGCTATAACATTTTGGCACCGTTGCCGGGGAGGATTTTGAATCCTCTTCTGAACCCTAACGACACTTTGGTAAGCTATCCCAAAGCCTTTCCCTTAGCTTGCCCGATGACTCCACCCAAGATACGTTCTCTTTCCACCTTTCTTGATGAGCTCATCTTGAAGCTCATCTGGCGACTCCACCTTCCAAGAACCCACTTTTCCCTTATTCTTTTCCATCCTTCGATGAGCCTTGAGCTCATCTGGCCACTCCATTGAGGTATTACCCTAAGTGATGGAACCATGGCCTCACGAGACTTACCATGGGCATTCCATAATGTGTATCCTTCTCTTGATGTTCAGAATGTCCTTGGCTATCCAAATCCTTGTCCAACAGAATGGAGAGCAGGTTGCCCCAAATTTGACGGTGATCCAGCTCTAGCAGTCACCGATGTCGTGAATTATATGCCTCGAGTTTAAATGTGCTACATGAAGATGTGCTGATGAAAGTTTTCGTGTCTTCACTGGAATCAAGTCAAAAGGATTGGCTTGCACACTCATGTGATCCAAAGAGTATCCCTTCTTCTACAAAGCTCATTGAAGAATTTCTCAGGCAATATCGACCATCTACTCAAAGTTTGCAAGATGCTTTCCAAGAGCTCAAAAACACTCTTTGCTGAGAAGGTTTTCCGATAGATGACGAGACAATAGATGAAGAAAAGCTTGAAGAAGATCTCGATGAAGAAGATATGGATGAGACATATAATGAAGATAAAGTATCTGCTCCTCCACTTGATAAGGACATCCACACCTCTGTTCCTCCTGCACTTCAAGAAGAGAACATGATGAGTTATAATCCTTTTGAAAACTTTGATGATGCTTTGTTCCATGACTGTGGAAATGAAGAAAACTGCCAAAGGGATCTCAATGAAGTCTCTTTTGCAGAAGGCCCGAACGAGACTTTGTTATCTGCTTTCCCTTCTAAAGAAAATGAAGTTACCCAGTCTTGTGAGGAAGTGATCAACTCCTACGGTGCAGATGAATTCGTGGAACAACCCTCAGATATAGTTGACGAACATATTGATGATTTCATACAGACTGGCAGACGCAAGTGGGATCTTAGTTGTCTCAAATTTGATAGACCCCATTTATGACATTGAGGGTGGCTCTCAGGCAGAGGGGGTGTCATCATACGTATATGATTTAGATGTTTGGCAGCCTGGTGATGATATGGTTACAGATTTGTTCAGCCCCTTCGAGGATAACTTATCGCATCATACTCAAAGTGGTTTTCATTCATCCCTTGATGCACACCCTTTTGAGGATGTAGATTTGTTCTACAAGGACTTTCAGCCTTTGTGCTTAGATTTTGATAGATACGAGGTCACGGCCAGCCCAAGGCAGTCATCGTTTCACTCTACAAAGCGGAAGTTTTGTCATCTTGGGGATTCTCACAAGGATTTGTAGACGAAGAGGCAACGATTTGCTTCTTCTAGACTTGAGCCTGTCCCATATCTCATTTCTTCCCCTCATGTGAAGCATGGGGCCTTCTCGAGTCATCTCATATCTTCTCAGTCTTCAGGGAGCAGTGACGGTGTCGATGAGGACGAATATGAGCGATCATCTACATATGCTAGTCCATTCCAGAGATGGATAGATCAGGCTTGTGGCTATACTTGCAGGCGAGAGTTCCAGGACGATCGAGATTGTGCTTTCTCTTTCCAGCAGGATTTCCTCCCTCCCACCCATCTCCATGAGTTTTATTTCATGATTGATTATATGTCTATTTGTGCTCATGATCACTATGTGCCAGACTTATCTTTGTTGTTTCACATGATTAAGCACATGGGGGGTTGTCTTCATCAGATGATCAGGTGGTTGCACTGGTTGTACGATTTCACCTGACACCTTCGGGACTTACACCCTTCATCATTTTATTTGCTTCATCTCATTGATTAAGGGAGGTTGCTTGTGATTAGATGCCTGGTCACTGTGGACCGTTGCCTGGTGTGCCAACTAGAGGTTACTAGTTCTGTATGAACTAGATGCCAGATTCTGTGTGAGTTGGTGAGTTTACTAGTTCTGTATGAACTAGATGCTAGATTCTGTGTGAGCTCGCGAGTTTACTAGTTCTATATGAACTAGATGCCAGATTCTGTGTGAGCTGGTGAGGTTACTAGTTCTGTATGAAGTAGATGCCAGACTTTGTGTGAGCTGTCGAGTTGCCTAGTTCTGTATGAAGTTTGAACTAACTGAAGCCTCGTGATGACATAAAGCCCAGAAGGATGATGAGACCTTGGATTCATGACGTGGTTACAAAACTTCTTCAATATAGATTCGTGGAAAGTCAACAAGTCAATGGTCAAGTGTATAGAAGTGCAGAAGCAGTYGTGAGGATCGTGCYAGAAGAATACCTTCCTTGCTAAGAGGGAGTGTTGAAGTTTGAGTAGCTTYGAAAGATATTCTTATTATATCTGTATTGTATTACACCAAGTCAAAACCCTAAAAGAATAATATAATGTTGTATTTGTAAASTYGGCCTTATTGTGCTTTTGTAAAAGTAAAATGTAAATTAGAAAGTGTCATTTGTACAAGTTGACCTTGACCTAATTTCAGGGTAACATAACTTGTATTTATAAGAGGCTAGGCACCTCATTTGGAGAACACACAATACAAGCTCTCTCTCTCAAGGAAAAGTGCGCAAGTCTTCGAAGGAGACACAACTACAGAGTGAGGTTGTTTTCGTGGAGGGTTTTGGTTATCTGTTGGAGGTTTATCTTGGTCTAGTGGTCCGCTACCCTATTCTGGTTAGGGTTTCTGGTTTATCTTTTGTTTTGTGAGATCTCTCTTGGAGAGAGACATTGTACTTGTTGACGAATCTATATTGAAGAGGCTTTGCTGGGTTTTCTCCCCCAAGAGGGTTTCCCAGGATAAATCTTGTGTATAATGTGGATGTCTTTCTTTCAGTGATCTTTATGTATGTAGTTATTGTTCTAATTGTTAAAAGTTAAAAGAACATTGAATACACTTAACTGCTTAATTGAAATTTTAACACTTCATTGTAATATTGTACCGTTCAATAATAATATCGTTCAATGTTTATGGAGATCATGTTTTTGGTATCATAACCCTACCTAGGGTTTCTTCAATTGTCGTAATATAGTACTAGAGCAGGTTCAATGGAGTAGCACAGATTGGAGACGAGCCACCATTTATTTGCTACAGTCGTCAGTTCGCTACTTCTAGTACATAATCGAACTGTCGTGTGGGGCTGCCATTAAAGGAAGAAAAATCAAAGTTGCAAAGAATTGAACCGCCATACCTGTTCACTGTTTTTCGCTTGCATAAGCTACCATTGCAAGTGTAATGCCCATAGTTATTGGATCGGGTTGCCATTTCATAAGAAAAGCCGCTAATTGAGCTGCTAGGTAAAGAGAGAGCTATTCTGTCATCTGCGTGTAAGAACCAAGTTACTAGATCATGAATCTAGCCGTCGATTCATGTAAGAGCTAAGTTGTTGGATCACGAATCTAGCCGTCGATTCCTGTCTTTGACTAGTCAAGAAAAAGAAAAAAAGGTTCACATGTTATCAAGTCGAAGTAACCTGACCTTCATCCCTGTTGTCATACCTCCATCTGCTGTACGGGTTTGTACATCTGCTGTACCTCCAACCATCGTCATTGCCAAGGATGTTGTAGTATTAATGACAACAAGCCGTCATACCTGATCAACTGCTGGATTTAAAAGAAACAACCGCCTACGCTAAGTTGCGATCCAAACTTTTTCAACGAGTTTTTGTTTTTTTGGTTTCAGAAATTTTATTTTCAACAGTAATTATTTTTTTTAGTAGTGAAAAAAAAGATCAGATCTGATCAGTCATGGAGATGCTATTAGATAAATACTCGGGTTTCAATTTCCATATGTGGAAATTGAAGATCCAGATGCAATTAATGAATAAAAACCTTTGGGGAATTGCCAAAGGAACTGAGGCAAAACTTGCAGATCCGAACAAGTTGATAGATTGGTAGAGCAAAGATGATAAGGAAAAATCCATTATTGGCCTTTCCCTCTCAGATTCAGAGGTACATCATGTAGATATGGAAAAATCATTTGAGGAGATCTGGGAAAATCTCAACAAGTTATTTGGGGCACAAGTAGTGAATGGGAAATTTTCCCTGAAATTACAGTTATTCAACTTTAAGATGCCAACTAATGCCACCATGTCAAGTCACGTCAACAATCTAAGATATATTATCAGACAACTTGTAGAAGTCAAGGTAATAGTTGATGCGGAGGATGCCAAGGCTATTCTCCTGAACAGTTTGCCGCCTAAATACATTAGTGCTATCTTTACCCCGAGTCAACTACCTTCACAAAGTTTGGACGAAATGATTGCAGCATTGCTAGCAGAAGAAAAGAGAATCATTGAAGGTGATAGCCAATCGGAACTTGCATTCTATGCGAGAAACAACTACAATAGAACAACAAAAGACAAAGAGGAAATAGAATGCCACTATTGCAAGAAGCTGGGTCATAGAGCTTGGAATTGTAGACAACGAGCCAATGCTGTTCTTAAAGAAAAGGTCAAAGATAGACAACATATAGTGAGTGTAGCCATGATTGAAGATCCACTGGATGTTGACAGTGGTGGCGAAGAATCTATTGAACAAAAAGGGATTTTATGCATTTTAGGAAGCCCACTCTTTAAAGACAGGAAGGGCTCAATTAACAACTCAAAATGGATTGTTGCCCAGTTAGTTCAGAAGTTGTGGATCTAGGGAAAGATCCTTCATTAGTTGGAGAGACATGCATGTGGATTGCAGTCTACTAGTGAGGTTACATGACATGCGTGTGGATTGCAGTTTACTAGTGAGGTTACATGACATGCATGTGGATTGTTGTCTAGTAATTGACTTCGGGAGATTCGTGATTCAGGAGTTTGGGGAGGTGGAATCTAGGAACTTGGGAATTCAACTCGGTAGCTACATCGTTATGAGGGTTATAAGGCAGCTTGATGGAGCTCAAATTGGTCTGGGCACTGTGTTCAAAGAAGAAGCTTCTAAAAATATGTTATCGATGTTTAGTGTTCAGTTGATGTGTTTTACATTCAGTTTGTGTATTTGATTTCGTTTTGTTATTTTTCAGCACTATATGCTTTATGGGGGGGTATTAGAGATATAAGGCCTATCCATGTAATAAAGTCACCTTAGTGACTTTAGGTTAAAAGATTAGGGTTTTCATCTTTTTGGGTTTTGGTCTCTCAAGCTCTTTATAAGAGTGAGGACCCTCACTGTAATATTGTATTGTTCAATCACAATATCGTTCAGTGTTTATGGAGATCATGTTTTTGCTATCGTAACCCTACCTAGGGTTTTTTCGATTCTCGTAATAGATTTCACTCTCTACTCTACCTTACTCTACTTTACTTTCTACATCTTGCCTTTTATGGGAGACCTTTTGGTACTCTTGATTTGTAATGACATCATTGTACTCAACAGTCCCTTTGACCTACTTTTGTGGTCATCGGTCGAACATGAATAAAATTATCTATTATCTTATCTATATAAGAGAAGTTCCTTTCATTGTATATTTTTGCTAGAAGCTTGTGGAGAATAAACTGTTAAACTTTTGTCTAGATGCTATTGTAATGCTATGGAAGGTTGATTGGAGGTTGGAGCACTCAAGTGGAAGACTTTTTTGTATAGATGTTTGATTGATGGATGAAGTTTCAAATGCATGATCTTGAGTTAATTTTTGGGTAAGCTCTTCCTCTAAAGTTTGTGGTATTTGCTATTGGAATAGTTAAGTGTGATAGTATTTCTCAATGCATGGTTGTATGCCCTCTTAGCTCTTGCATAGTAGATCCACTTTCAAGGTTTGTGAAGATCTCTACTTTAGGATTTTCCTTTGTTATTTCTGAAATCAATTAATCCATTAGAAGATTGCTAGGGTTTAAACACTTCAGCCCTATCCATCTTTTAGTCTACCTTAAGCTGCCATAAAGAGCCTTAGTTGACCCCATATGCCCTAATTTGGTAGCTAGGCACTAGTCACATTTTTTAGCCAAACAAATTTATATTTAATTTATTTCTTTTTTGTTTTATGTAGATCTGGAATTTTCCGTTTGCTTACACATAAAATTCAACCCTAGAAACCCTAGGTTGCATGGTAGATTGCCTTAGTTTCATGATGGAAATTACCCCTCTATGGAAATCTGCCTTGTTGTCCCAAAAATATGCATTTAAAGAGGGTAAATTAAATCATCTTACGTCTCTGTTTACTGATTACACTTTTCAGATTTAGTTAAGTGATTTAAATTCTTCAGATTTACAATTGTTTTAGCCTTAGAGTCACTCAATTTCACATTTAATTCAAGGTTAAAACAATCTGCTGTAATACACTTGACTTTTAGTTTAAAATAATTCATTTTTTGGGGCAAGTTTATAACAGCACTTAGCTACATTTCGGATCTAGAATCTAAGGGATTAAATACACATAAGAAATACCTAACAAACCCTAATTCTACCTTAATAAAATACCAAGAATCATATCTGAACTTAGCCATTGAGAATTAACTTGATTAACAACCGGAAATCATACATAGTTGATTCAAGTAAGTAGTAACCTAGGCCATCTTAGATTTCTTACCTTTGGGAACCTAGTTGCTATTAAGGAAGCCCCCCTTGTGTTGGGTTACACAACCTAATGTGAGGGAAGTAGTTGTTGAGGTGATAGTGACAATTTTTCCAAGTTACAGTTGAACTTAGGACCTAGTGAAGGCTTTGCACTAAGGGGTGTAAGTTCAGGTGATAACAGAATCTATATACAACCAAAAAAGATCAATATATGACCAAAATGGGTCCAAAATGTACAATAGTTAGACAATTCCATTTTCTAGTCACATTGACCTTTTCTTTTGGTCACCTATGGACATTAATTAAATTATGTTTTCTTATCCTTGAATTTCATTTCTCAGATCTCTTTTATTCCTTGTCAAATATCGTTGTCATTTCTTTCAGCAGATAAAATTTTAAAGTTATTAGAAACATTAGTACCTCTCCTCTTAAGATATACTTCCTGGCTTAGATAGTATTTCTTCGTTTTGACAACTTATGCAATAGTTAGTATTTCTATTGTTTGTGATACAAATTCTCCAGGACTATATATGTCATACAATAATAGATCGCATCCTTTCATGAGCTGTTTCAAAAATACTGTACTCTAATTCCTATAGACTGCTTGCTTAAAGCGAATGACCTATCTTAGAAATTAAATGCATGTTACTTCTGTCATTTCTGTTACACCTGCTGGCAGTAACATCAATGGATAACGTGGAATATGCTCTTTTTAATGTTTAATATCAAAGATTTGAAAATGGCAAAAGTTAATCAATATTGTCAGATAAACTCACAGAATCATTGAAGCAAGACTGTTTACTGTTACACCAGAATAGGGCATATTGGAGCCTACCATAATCAAATTGTCTTTGTTTCTCAAACTTATCAACTTTTTCTGTGGGCCATTATTTCACTCTATTAGTAATCAATTATTATTTTTTTGATGTTTACTTTTAAAATAATGTTTTCATTTCCTTTTATTTTGTGAAAGAAGTCATATGGTCTCTATTTTGACTTTTCTGACATGTATCTGGTAATGATGTGAAGGTTTGCAAAATCAAGAGGTGCGCACCAAATCCCTGTTGTCTAAGTACCAAGCACACCACTTGATGGTATAGCTATTTTGTTATATTTTATTTGCATTGTTGGACCTCTTCTGAGATTAACAATCTAATTAAGGAACATATGCCTGTATTCATATGTAATTTACCTTGAAGGATACAATTCAAGTTTAATATTATTTTCTTAGTTTAGTCAGATAATCATGAAATAATCACATCTCTTAGACTACTTAACTGATAGTGTTAGACAAATTTAGAAACCTTAGATAACAAGTCTTAAAAGATGAACAGCTAGATGATCAAGGGACTTGCTTTCTTATTGGATATGATGCACTCACCCATGATCTTAGAGATAATTTTGTTTCATTTATTCTCAAAGAGGCGCATCGGACTTTTATGGCACTGGATTTTTCTCTCCATTAGATGACTACACATGTTATTTCCAGGAAGTGGCTTATATACTCTAGAGGCATTATTTTGTCCATTATAATTCTCTCTGTCAATGTTACTGTATGTTTATCCCTTTGAACTTTTCAAGCTCCCATGTGGATAAAGCAATTAGTTTGGAGGATATAGTTTGTTTTTGATAGACATGTCTGCTTTTTTGAGGGTTTCAGCCAAGCTTGTTCTTCTAAGTTCTGACCTCTAACTTTTTGATTAAGTTTAATGAAAGTCAAGTCCAGACTCCAGAGGAACTTTGCAGGCTATGGTTAGAAAGAAGTTATCACATTTGAGTACAATGGAAGAAAAAGTGGGGCTCTATGTCGCAGTGTCAGAATGAAAAGAGGGAGCATCCTCCTTCCCTATTTAAGTGGCAAATCCAGTATCTGACAGTTTTTTGGTTCTTTGTTTTTCTTTTTCCTTTTGCCTCTTTTTACCTTGGACTCTTCTCAACATACCTATCTTGCATATTTTACATGGAAATATTTGGTCTCATCCCAGATTATTTAAGGTTGATACAACCACGACAGGCTAGCACATCGTTAGGATCTGCTATCTAGAAATTTATTATGAGTTCATCTGCTTGCAATAAGGTCTTGGGAATGTTATTGCATGGGCAACTTTGATAGCCATAATTTTACATCCTGACATAAAACAACACATATGAAAAATGTTTAATCATGAGAAAGTAATTTGCAGCTTTAACTTAAAACAGGAGTAAATATTCTAGAAGAAAAATTATAAAATTGTAAAANCATGGGCAACTTTGATAGCCATAATTTTACATCCTGACATAAAACAACACATATGAAAAATGTTTAATCATGAGAAAGTAATTTGCAGCTTTAACTTAAAACAGGAGTAAATATTCTAGAAGAAAAATTATAAAATTGTAAAACATTTACTGGGATATAGGCATACACTTAAGAGGGCTTATCTATCCTAAGTAGTCTGCTACCATACTGCATAAATATTGTTGGTATGCATATAACTATAGCAGGCCGCCTCCTATAACTTGCTTGGATAAGATGTCTTCTTGAACATCACATGAATAAGCTTCACATGGATGTAGTAGCAGGAAAATGTGCTTTTGCAGGATTCCTCCCTTAGCAATGTCTTGTTGTGATCCTAAAATAATGGGACAGAATGTGGGCCTAAACATAATAATTCAAAGAATGCTAGCTACACTACTGTTCCTATCATTAGACTGCATGCATTGCTGAAATTCTTTGATTAGGTCAATCTTTTCTATTAATGCTCTCCTTCCTCCTGGTTTTGGTTTTTACGAGGTACTATAATGCCAATGATAATCCAATAACATTGGATGTTTCAGTTGTTTCTTGCCATCATAATAATTTATTCCTTGAAATAGAGGATTGAAAGTCCTAATTATTTTTTATGGCAGGCATCAATGTAATGGCAGAAATTGATGTTCCTGGTCATGCAGAATCATGGTAAGATCATTGTTTCTCCTTGAACAATTTTGCTTTTATGCTGTTATACTTTTGCTTGTTTGCATATGTCCAAGTATCTTATAGAGTTGATGTGTTTTGGTTGTTTAGCTCATGGCTGTTAAAGATATATTTTATTTTTAATTATCTTTCTAGGAAACCAGAGGAGACTGTAAACAATCGAGATTTTGTAAATGAGACAAGGTTGTAGATGTGGAGGATGGTTGTGTGGATATCTTCAACTGATCGCAGGAATTTGAAGCTATTTGTTACTTGCAAGAAACTGTGTGAACTCCTTGGCATGACACTAGTGTTAATAACCAATATGTTTAATTAGGATTATGTTATTCTAACCTTCTAGCTCACATAAGCATATAGCCTGTACTGTTTCTCCTATATACTCAAGAACATGTTAAAGGCCTGAATGTACTATACATGGTAAATGATCTATTTCTATTTAACAGATGAAATTTTAGCACATCAAAATGGAGAATACTATAGATATATCGTCAGTTACAGAAGGACAGAAGTATGAAGCTAACGTGTATTTGCTGTAGCATCGAGTCACCTTGCAAGTTAAGGAGGGATTCCAAATTACAATGTTGAAGTGGCACGGTGGTTTCCAACTTTTGGCAACAAGAAGGGTCCATGATCATATTGTTCAAACTTCAAATAGTTCCATGTTTTTCAGATACATTCTTCATTGTCATTCAACTTTAAATTATCTATCCTCCTTTTGGTTCCTTTGAAGCTTGTTGCTCTTGCCGTTGCCTAACATATAAAACTGATAAAATCTCATCTCAATTTTCATCCCACTGTGAATTTAATATTTATCTCCGATGATAATACGAAACAACTTTGTTGTGTAGAAATTTTGTTAACAAGGCAATCTTCACCAATAAATCTGCACTTTCACCTAATTCAGAAATTTCACCTCACTTCAATTACAATGAGGTCACGGATTTACCACATAGAACTTTCAGCTTTAGGGCTGTACTTAAATATTCAGACATAGACCTACAAGTATTTCAAATTTGTTCACCACTAGTCTAGGCATGTTCAAGTAGATAAACACCGCAAAATAGTGCAACACTAGATCAATACAACAACGCAAAATACATCAACACTATATCTATACAACAACACTTTGGGAGTGATTCAATCAAATACACAGATCTGAAATTAGTAATTACATACATTAACAGCGGAAATATAACAGCACATTTCAGATCTGAATTTTCATCTAAGGCATGCCAAATCATTCAACATTTTAGCATTGCTGTTCCAATAAATTAGCATTTCAAAGAACAGCCATGAAACTTGCACAATAACCAATAAAATCAAATCTGAAAATCAGATCTGCAAGTACAGAATTTAGGACAGCAATGGTAAAACTTTTTACAATCAGAATAATGAAGATAAAGTACAATACCTTAGCTCTGCCAAAGTTGGTACATCAACTCCCTTTGCTTTATTCCAAGCAAGGACTTCTCCAAAGCTTCCCAAACCTTAGCTAGGACATTCACAAGTTACAACTACTGCAAACCCTAACCAGCAACAACAAAGCCTAGCAAGGCATCCCACGAAGCTATACTAGCCTCTCTAAGAGCACAACAACAAGCTAGCGTTACACCAACTGTTCAATCTCAGATCCACACTTACATCTCACAAGCTTTAACCTTCACTTGCAATGCACAAGCCAAGGAACCCTATCGCTCGTGAAACAGAACACATCTTCCCAGTCCTATGTGTCATGTGTCCAGTGTGTCGGACAGTTGGACATTCATTTTTTGCGTGTCGGACATTCGTGGGACATGTGTCCTGTGCAGGAACATGTGTCCCACTCATGTCCGGCTCTCAAACAAAACGTGTCCGGCACTTGGGACAGTAAAAATGTTAAATTGTTTTCAAAAAAATAAAAAAACAGTGCAGAATATAAGAGAATGAAAAAACTTATATTTCATAGAAAGAAATATTCATATTACCGTTCAGTGCTAAAACTGAACTATCCATCTTCCCTGCATTCTTTACAGTTCATATACTGTCCTACAAAATTCACATTCCAACAAAACCTTTACATACAGTCCTCTTTAAAAAGAGAATTCCTCCTTTGATAATTTAAAACCAAAATAAACCATATTAAAAAAGACAGTGCTTATAATCTGATATTATACTCGGAAATAAATTGATCATCCTGAAACTCCTGTAGGACAAAATCCCCCTCATCCAACACGAGCGCCTCCTTGGATAATATGTCAGCCTCTTCATTTAAATCATGCAGGATATGCTTGCAGTTGAATCAGTCCATATTTTCTAGGAATTCTCTTACTTGTCACATTAGGGGACGTAGTCATCTGACCTGGCAACCTGCTGAACCATTTATCCAATCTATTACCACCCGGGAGTTGCCAAAAACTTGCAGTTTGCGAACATGTAAGGAATCGACCTGAACCAATAATGCCCAAAAAGCCGCCAACTCCGCTTTGTTATTTGTGCCTAGTCCAGGAGCGTAATGGATTTTTTAAAAATGAGACTCAGTAATGTATAACTTTGCACCTGCACTACACTTTGAAGGGTGACCCTGACATGCCCTGTCAAAAAAACTCCAAGAAACCCCATCCAAAATCGAAGGCATTACCGGGATTCTGGGCTTCTTCACTTTCTGTGCTGGCTTGTGTTCGCCCACTAGCTTGATAACCAGTCCAGCTACCACCTCAAAAGGAATGAATGTATTTTGGAAAATGGCACAATTGCGCGCCCACCAGAGAAAATAAACAAAGAAAAAAGGGGTTGCGATGTAAATTAATTTTAGTATATATATACACACACAGACGCACATGTCCCCCTGTGTCATGTTTCAGGGGTCTATGTGTCCCATGTCGGACACCTATATCCGGGTGTCCCCGTGTCATGTGACTTAGCCTAGCACATGCCTCTCACAAGCACTRTCCTTGTTGCAAGAGTAATAAATAATTGTTTTCTAAGATTAACAAATAACTAGCATCACACCAACTATTACATCTCTAAAACACRATATCTAAGAGTGATTCATTACAAAGACACTCTCTCCCTTTATATATGGAATAGGTGAGAGAGACCAACAATAAGATATGGACTAAGTCCACAAGTAAACCCTAGGCTAAGTCAATAACAAGGTCCCAAGTGGAGTGCTACACTAAGCATGAATGCTACATGGCACAATAGGGTTTGTAAAACCCCCAAGGTGGTGCGTCATCCAAGTCAAGGTGTCCACATGTCAAGTGCTTCTCTAAGCAAGATGGTGCATCCTCCAACAGTGGATTCTCAACTCAAGCATTCCTCAACATATTTGCAAGGTGTCTCCAGTGCTCTTAGGACTCTCTGCCCAACCTCAAAGTGCATAATTCCCTCCTCCAAGGTGGTCACTCCAAATGTCCCAAGCGCTTGTCCTCCTCAACAAGTGTGCCCTTGTAAAATATGTCAAACTGTCACATGTGTGCCAAACCACATCAAGAAGTGCGCCTCCCTAACACTGACCACAAGGTAAGCATACACCCACTAAGCTGTCCAAATTTAACTCAACCAAATAACAACAAAGGGGATAGGAAACCACAATCTCTCCACATCACATGAAGTGCTCCCCTAGCTAGGTGAAAACACTTTTGGAGCAACCAAAAGCTAACATGTTGTACCCTGTGATTAACTTGTTTATATTAAACCAGGGGAGTGCCTACTCTGGCGAGTGTCATGTCACTGTCTACTCCTATACTAATGTATTATTATATATCTTAAACCAGGGAGTCTCCTTTCAACATGTCTTCAACGGTTCTCTTATCTCAAGAAATCTACAAATATATTTCCCTTTGTACTTATTGCAGCATTCTTCTCCAATCCTCTCTGACAAGCTCATAACATAGTGTGCTGAAGCTCTACTGATGAAAGTACAGTAGGAAAACGGGCCTGTCAGGGCATTTAATTGTATAGCCTAGCATATCAAAAGACTAAACTATTGACATTGGGTTTAGAGGTTCTGAGTGTAAACTTCCCCACTGTATTGGGAATATAATATATTAGTAGCTCCGGTGTATTCTACTTCAAATGCATGGCATCTCCAGATTGTTTATTTATTTATATCTTCCGTTTTATCACTCACTTGTATTGATTTTATGAAGTGTAGGGGCGTTGGTTACCCAGATTTGTGGCCATCTGTTGATTGCAGAGAGCCTCTTGATGTGAGCAAGAATTTTACATTTGAGGTGATTGCAAGCATGCTGGCTGGTAAATTTTCGTTTTCCTGAAACTTATCTATTTTGCTTTCATCTTGATTGCTTTATACTTATTTGCATATGCCTGTTTGTATTTTCGTTAAGTGAAAAAATATTTGGAGTCATCATGTGTTCCAAAAATTTAAAGGTAACAGTATTAAGAAAGGAATCATCTGATATGGAACTCTGTAGTTTTTTTTTCTTTTTTTGGGGAGAAATTGCATCTTATATATCGGAGAGCTAAGGGCTGTCCATCACGCCTTTCTTATCCAACAGAGGTGAGAAGGGGTAATATATTTTTCTTAGCTTCAAAATCTGGTGAGTCACTGTTCATTATGTAAAATTCTAATCTGGATGTGACTTGAACTGCTAAATCAATTTTAAACCAGCCTTGTATCTCCTTCTTTACAAGAATGAGAGGCCTGTGAGCTGAATGGTACTCTGTCTCACTTTGATGAAATCTGATAGTAGAGTTGTGATATGAGCATGATACCAGCAATAGAAGAAAGATACTCACATGCATTAAATCACAAGTATGCAAGTATGAGAGAAGATTGTCAGAACTGTACACACACAGTATACTCATTTGTATTAACTATATATAGAATTCAAAACTGGGGGGAGAGTGATCAAAGTTAACTAAATCTTGAAGAGGGTGCCTAATCAAATTGGACTCACCCAAAGGTTAAAAGGTGAGGTACAAAAGTGCACTGAGGTACAAAATAGATAAAGTAGATTTATGATACATGTTCACACATGTTCAATAAGACTAAGTCTCATCAATTCCTCCTTCCTTGGAGGAAATTGTACCCACTATTTGCTAGAGATGGGAAAATTGCTGCTTAAATGCTGATTGGGACAGCTACTTGGCTTGAGTTGG
>SNQJ01S0218140.1:0-14352 GCA_010110895.2 Picea sitchensis | reverse complement strand
ATGAATGCTTATGGTAAATTTTACTTTTTCATGTCAAAGATTATGAAATTGCTTGCTTGAAACCCTAGGAGAAAGGCATAAGTTATTATCTTTTTCTCTATAATTTTCTACTTGTTTAAAAATTCTCAAGGAACACCTTGTCTAGAAGTAGATACTAGAGCCCTACCATTGTAGCACTCTAGTAACCCTACTTATTTTCTTATTGCATATTTTATTTCAAATTGTCTAAGGAAAAGAGAAATCGCTAGGGCCTAAGTTTCCTTACTTTCTAGCAATTATCTCTAGGACTTTGGTGTTTATCATATTCTCTCATATTCTCTCATATTCTCCATCTCCTTTGACTAAGTATTATCATTGTTATTTCCCTCTAAGAGTTGGTGCTGTTATCATTGACTCCATTACCCTAGAAGGCACTAGTCTATTCACTACTAGTGATTGATTGGTCAAACTACTTTCAAATTATCTTCTTTGGAGCATTCACTAACTCCTATTAACCTTAGAATAGCCTAATTCATTAACCAGCTTGCTGATGTTGCAAAATATTGCTACACCCATCTAACAACAACAAATTGAACTTAAAAGTGACATATTATGCTAGCTAGACATTGCTAAATCTGCTTGTGACTATCTAATATAAATTTTCCTATTTAAAGCTACTATCTCTAGTCTTTTTTTCAAGCATTTTGGAGTATAATTATTGTGGTTGTTATAAATTTATCATTGTTGTTTTAAATTGTTGCACCGCTGCAATTTTAGATCAGCTAGTATATTTTTAAAGAGTTCATTGTCTCATGAAGCACTAATATCATTTTGGTACTTGGAAAGTGCCCTTTTTCTATTTTGTTGTCTTGTTCTGGGCAGTACACAATACTATTAATTTGCTTCATCTCTGTAAGAAATAAAAGAACCCTTTGAAATTTAGTGACCTGTGATAGGGGGTGGGGGGGACTTTCTTACACTTTGGCCTTATCCTTCTCAAAATCTCAGGTCACTGGGGACGTCTCCCCTAGGGTACATTGATATAATTCTAAATAAAAAGGGGTTTCCTATTAAGGTGACAGTGATAGGTCACTCCCTGTTACGCAAATCTTGTATCTACTTGCTTTGGGCTTTAGGCAAGTACATATTGTGCAATAACAAGATGCATGCAACACCTTGCCAAAACTATTGACTCAACCGTCGACCATTTCCTTTGGCAATTGACTTGCAAAACATCGCTAAACCGATTGACCTCACCATCGATCATCGACCATTCATGTTGGCATACGAAAACACTTCGCCAATCTGACTGACTCAATCATCTATCATTGACCATTTCTTGATTGGCGTGGCAATTGATGACATGGCATGACACTTAGATGCTAATGTGGTATTACGCGTCATCCTGAGGTGTCGACTTGGTTGATGTGACATAGCACAAGGATTTTGACGTGGCATGACACATCATCCTCCTCTTTTCTTCAACAACGATCGACAGTTTCCCTTGGGGGACCCAAACACCTTGCTAAATTGACCGACCCGATCATCGACCATTGGGGATCGACAATTCCTCTTGCCGAGTGAACACCTTCCTAAAATGACTGACCCAATCATTGGTCGTCGATGATTTCTATTGTTTAACCGACCATTTTTTCCATTTGGTTGATCTCATCATCGACCCTTACAGTTATTTTTTGGTGATTTAACCTATTCATGAATTTCTGTCGACTCCTAACACTTGGCAAATTTTCGACCAAAAATAAAACGAATATGGGTCGTCAATCTCCAAGGCAACATTATCTTGATCGTTGATTGAATCCCTTTTTAGAACCTATGAAAACTAATCCAGACCATCAATCTGCTCCACTTTGAAAACCTTTGAAAATGAATCTTAGTTGTTGATTTGCTAGACCTTGCCAAAATTCGAAATTTTTTATAAGTTTTTAAATCAAATTACATTGAATTTGGGATGATTTTGAAATAAAAAACGATTTCAGTCGTCGATCCATCAAACTTCGCTCAAATTCTTCAGCGGCCATTAAAACATGAATATTCATCCTTCCAAGTCAAACTTAGCTCTACAACTCTACAAATTGATGCCTCGTATCACCTCCTCGACAATTCTGAGGCATTTAAAACTTGAATTTGGATTTCACTCCGTAATTCATCATTTTCCCCAATTTTGTCACATAACAAGTCCATAACAGTGAATTTTACCAAATTTGCATCGTTTCTTGGCCCATATGGGTCCAATGTTGAACCAGAAGCTCAGATTCAACTTTGTAATGACCCCCAACGAAACTGAGGATCATACTATGCGAAAACACATAAAATGATTTTTTTTTGCTAACTAATTTCTTGTAGATTACCAACTACAAATTACACACAAAGTTAACTACTGTATGATACCATTAATTAAATGCATCTACAACATGCTAAAAACAACATGAGTGCAATTTAAATAACTCAACATAACAACATATAAATCGTACTCAAATACATAGTGAATGCATAGCCACTAAGCTCATAAATATAACACATAAAACAAATAAAACATTTGTCTTTTAAATCAATGGTGTAACGAGTTGCTTGGGACATCATTTCCACCCAACCATAGACTTGTTGTTCCAAATATCAACAACAAGTCGCCACCGAGTTGGGGCTAGCAATCCACAAAAGAGGGTGGTCTCTCACTGTGCACTCACAACTCAGAAAATCCCACAACCCACTGATATTCTCCTACATCTATCCCAATTTTCCACCTACTCCCTTCCTCTTGACCTGCAACCAAAGGAATGTACCCGTTCACTATTCCTAGTCCATTGTGTGTCCCATTCATTTATCAAGGTCTCTCTAGCATAGGTAACCAAGAATCTCACTACTGGAAAACTCAAGGGAACTCACTGCTAGGAAAAACTACCAACAAACAACAACAATCATTTGTTGTTACAATGCAATTCACATATGAGTTCACTATTCAGGCCTAACAACCCGACTCTTTAGTCTTCTACTCCAGAATTCGTTGTCCATGGTTTTTCTAGCTCCAAATCTCTTCTACCCTATTTTTTGCTTGTTGTTCATGCAAAATATTGACTGTCTAAAATTGTAGCAACTGCCCATACAAATTTCCTCTCTTTGTTTGTTTGCTTGACTTACACACTTTCTCAAGCTTATTTTACTCATCCCCCATGCTGCCAATAACTATGGGATGTGACTTCTCACACCCACCCTCTTACATGTATTCAATGATTGGCTTTGGGGACACTCAATCAGAAATTAGAAGGTCCATATAACAATAGGAATTTTAGGACGTGAGTTGAATTAATAAACATGGGTAATGATCTGGATTTTATGAGCATAATGTAATGAATACAAATTTATATTATTAACACATAGTAACAGTGAACAATAACAAAGATATAATGAAACTTGGCTTCTATTCAATAAAGAAATATGCGGAAACTATAAAATGCAGACTGAAACAAGCTTGCTAGAATGGTGGTGGCTTATCTCTGAGAAGAGATGTGACAATTGCGCTCATTCAAAAGAAGATGATCAAAAGGAGGCTCCAAAGGCCTTTTTTTACATCTAACATGAATGCAAAAACCCTAGACATCCAAAAACCTAACCCCGGGAGATGAAGCGCCAAAGGTCATGTGGGCCCCGTTGGGGTAAGTTGGTACATCAACTTCTCGGGGTCGTAACGTTTGCCTACGATCTTTTTTTTAGGCACATAATAGCTCATTGGAAAGCTCTATCCAAGGATTACAAATTATTCCATCACACTTAGAGTTTATCTATAGAGTTCTTGTGGCGAGCCCAAAAAATGTTTAGGGCCTCAAAACAGCCCCAGAAGTTTAGGTCGCGAAAAGGTAGAAAACAAAAACTACCAAAATGAAAACTGAAACTACTAAGATGAAATATGTACGTGAGCCAGTTGGAATAGGTGGGTGGCCACATATATCCACTTGGATCAATCCTCCCCCCTTAGGAAGCAATGGTCTCCATTGCATTGAGTACCCCCACCATATGAAGAAATTTTTGCTGAATTTGGCCCCGGGTGAGCTACTTGCCTTGGTGGAGGAGTTGCCCTGCTTTGACAACCTGATAAAGTTGGATATTCTGTTGGAGAGTGCCCTTGACCTGTGTGTCCATGATCTGATTAGTGGATGCTTGTTCTGTGCATTCAGATTTGAGATCTATTGGTGTCAACTGTTCTGTGACCTATGAGGTGTACAATAATGGTGGAAACTATGTTTGAAGTAGGTCCACATTAAACACTAGGTGCACGCCAAGGAAGGGGGAATGTTGAGCTCAAAAGAATTGTCACTCACAACCTTGGTGATGGTATAAGGTCCACAGAGGAGTGGACAAAGCTTCCAATGTGGTCTTGTAAGGTGTTCTTTTTACAAGTGCAACCAAACCTTATCTCCCGCCTGAAACTTGTGTGGCACCCGCTGTTGATCATGGCACTGCTTTTACTTGGCATTTGACTTTTGTAAAATATCCTAAACCTGTTGGTAGATGTGATGGATCTGATCAATGAACCGAGTAGCTTTTTCGGCTTCAGTTTGAGCATGGGACGAGTTTTCCTAGGTGGCTGCAAGGGGTAGTGCAACATCCATGGGACCCAATGGGTGAAATCCCAACC
Source organism: Picea sitchensis (assembly GCA_010110895.2). Taxonomy (NCBI): domain Eukaryota; kingdom Viridiplantae; phylum Streptophyta; class Pinopsida; order Pinales; family Pinaceae; genus Picea; species Picea sitchensis. The sequence goes on along the minus strand of SNQJ01S0218140.1, from coordinate 9,722 downwards.
CCACCTGAAAGGGACTATGGTCAGTTGAGATATGTATGGCTTTGTTGTAGTTGTGATGAACATAGGTACGACTCTCATCCCATGTGCGGGGATACTTGGAATTGTACATGCACAGGATATGCACGATCATCCAGTTGACGACCTCAATTTGGCCATCTTTCTAGGGGTGGAAGGCATTGGATTTGGTGAGCTTGGTGTCCAAGAATGACTAGAGACTTGACCATAATGTGCTGAGGAACCAAATGTCTTGATCCAAGACAATGGTTTGTGGTATCCCAAAATGTACCCACACTCATCCAAAAAAAATCTTGGTAGTGCCCTCTGTTGTGATTCTCTTCTTGCATGCAATCAGAATTGCCATTATAGAAAAACAATAAACCACCAAAAAACAAAGTCATTTCTCCACTTAGTGGACRAAAGKSTCAACATGTAGTACATCGAGATGGATTCTCAGGGTCTTTCAAGAGTAGRCAGAGGGGTGTACATGCCTTGTTTCTTAATGGATAGTTTGGAAATGGCRYAGRCAATGCGGGACCAGATGTACTTGCTGACATCCTGTCAAGGTTTTGGCCAATAGAAATGTTGTTGCAACACTACCACTATATTTTCTACGCCAAAGTGTCCTACCACTCGACTATAGTGGGCTTCCCAAATCATCTTCGCTCGCTTGCTCAATGGAATGAAGAGATGATCCAGATGGCACAACAACTCATCCTGAAGATGGAAATTAGTGACAACTTTGTTTGTGCCCAACATCTGGTATGTGGTAGGGAAGTCAATATCTCTTTCATAGAGTTCAGGCCATCCGGAGGTCTCGTGGCCACAATATTTTAGCACCATGGTGAGTGTTGCAACTGGAGGGAAGCCAAGGCAATCAACGAAGTAGTTGGTGTTTCATGTCTTATACTTGATGTTGAGATGGACCTACTGCAAGTATGTGGACCACTTTTGATGGCAGTCATTCGACAATTTTCCTTGTGTCTGCATGAACTGTAGCGGCTTATGATCAATGTGGATGACAATTTCCTTCCCGAGAATGTAATGCCTCCATTGGCGACAGGATTTCACAATGGAGTACATTCCTTTGTCATAAGTAGGGTACTTACGAAGGACATTTGATAGTGTCTCATTATGATAGGCCACAAGGTGTCTGTGTTGAGTGAGAACTGCGCCCACAACATAGTCTGAAGCATTTGTCTTGATCTCAAAGGGTTGTTGCATGTTGGGTAATAAGAGCACTTGGGTTGAGCACAAGCGCTTCTTCAAATCATTGAATGCTTGTTGTTGTGATAGGCCCCACATGAACTTTGTCTTATCACCACCCCTGGTTACTTGGCTGAGGGCCCATGCAATATGGGAGAATCCCAAGATGAACCTACGATAGAAATTGACAAGGCCTGAAAATATTTGAAGCTTAGTGAGTGTGGTTAGGGATGGCCAGTCACGAATGACCTGGATCTTGGTTGGATCCACATGCACCCCATGCTTATCAACAATGTAGCCTAGGTACTAGACCCTGTCCATGCTGAAGGAGAATTTTTCCAAATTTGCATATAGCTTGTGTTATCGTAGAGTGTGTAGAACCTGTTGAATATGTTGCAAGTGTTCTGACCAAGTCTTGATGTAGATGAGGATGTCATCCGAATACACCACCATAAAAGAATTAGTGAAAAGTCGCAAGATATCATCCATCATGCTCACGAAAGTTGTTGGGGCATTCGTCAAACCAAAGGGCATGACCAGCCATACAAAAAGACTTTCTTTGGACTTGAATACAGTTCTCCATACATCTATCTGCTCTATTGGGACCTAATGGTAGCCAGAATTCATATCAATCTTACTGAAGTATTTGGATCCCTTGAGCTGGTCAATGAGATCATCAATTCAGGGGAATCAGGTACCGGTTCTTGACTGTGATTTTATTTAGGGCCCAGTAATCGATGCAGAGTCACCAGGTCTCGTATATCTTCTGCCCAAGCACGATTGGGCTTCCACATGGTGATGAGATGGATCATATGTGCCTCTTTTGGAGTAGTTCTTGGATCTTATGTTTTATCTCCTCATTTTCTAGCAGAGAGAGGTGATATATTGGCCCATTGGGTAGCAGTGCGTCGGGGGTCAGATCAATTGAATTCTTGACCTGACAGTGTAGAGGTACACCACTGTGTGAGGAGAAGATGTCTTTGTATTATTCCATGACCTTATCCACTTGCTATTGCTATGTGGAAAGCTTGGCCACAAAGGCCATGGATTGGCTACAACCTTCCGCTCACTTTGAGATCGAATCGTGAAGAAGACAAACTTCTCGGTTCGAGAGATGACCTTCCTGCATTGCTTGGTAGAGATAAAGGAAATGACAATAGGTGGGACTGCCTGGGGTATCCTGTAAAATTTTCTATCCAAAGTAATAATAATATTGTGAGGCCTAGACTCATATACATCATGACGTTTACATAAATAAGGTTGGCCCAAAAGAACATCTCAAACTTCAAGGGGAGTGAGATCACACAATACCTCATCTTTTAAGGGCTTGATGTCATAGGACATGCGACACTGTTGGTTGAAGCGAATATCGCTTCCTTGGCGGAGCCATCCGATGGTGTATGGTTGTGGGTGTGGTGTTTTCGGCAGGGCTAGCCACTTGATGACCTCCGTTGAGATGGGGTTCTTTTGACTACCGCTACCAATGATGAAGTGCAATGGAGTACCCTTCACCCACATATGTGAATGAAAGAGGTGCTCGCCTTCCTCTGTCTCATCAATTTCACTGGGTTGGATCTTAGTTGTAGAAACAGTGGAATTGGGTTTCACGCCAATAATCCATCTCCCCTTTTATGGTTTTGACTCAAAGTTAGAACCCGCATCTGATTCAAAATATTTCACCTCAACCACCAATGACTGCTTTGAGTGGCAATGAACAGTGTTATGCCAAGGGATCTCATGGAAGTCGCACCACTTCCCGGTGTCTTTCTTCATCTTTCTATAGTCCTTCTTTGTTTTCAACTTAGAATGGTTGTCCTTAGTTTGCCAATATTTTCTATGCCCTTTGTTCTACAAGTTGGGGCTTCCCTTGCCTTGCTTCTGTTATGAGGAGTTCCCATACCTGAACTCCCGTGTCTTTTGTTTAAGCTTCTGCTTGATTTTGACAACATATCGATAGGTCGTGCCCAAGGACGAGATGTCCAAAAACTCCATTTCTCTCTGGATGTATCTATGCAAACTACTGTGGTACTTGAGCAACAGATGTTGCTCGAAATATTTGATACCCAGATTGGTGTGCAAGGTATAGAATATATTTTTGAACTCTCACACTGTTTGGTCCCTTTCCTGTCGTAGTGTGGTCCACCTTGCATACAAGTCATCATAACTTCCAACAAGGTAGTGTTGTTCCTTAATAACATCCCTCAAGGACTCCCAGGTGAGTGAAACTATAAATAATGAAGGTTCTTCTGTTGCCTTTTTCTCACAGAAAGTCTCCCACCAATCTTTGACATGGGGGATGGATTTGAGGAGTGCAAATGTAATATTTTCTCTGTTGGAAAAGTTATGGATAGAAAAATACCCTTCTAGCATATTCAACCATTTTTCTACAACATTTGCGTCTATATAGCATTAAAATATAGGAATATAAAAGTTGATATGTATCTTGAAGGGGGTGGCACCTCCGCTTGAGGAAGATGCATCGCATGTTGGTAGTCGTCGAAGGATTTGCACAAAACTATCCATCATCTCGTTCCTCTGTTGCGTGAGGGATTCCTTGAGAAATAGTTTGGAAGGATCTATTGTCTTGCGTCTTTCTTTTCTCTCGCCATGGAAGGTCGTTTAGGCATGTGAGAGCTTGTTTCCTTGAGAGAAACAAGCTCAAGACCCAACTATTTGTAGCATGACATCGTCAGGGACATGAACTAAGAACGATAAGGAAAAAACTGCTCTGATACCACTGATCCATATTTTATGAACATAACGAAATGAATACAGATTTATATTGTTAACACAGAGACACAGTGAACAATAATAGAGATACAGTAAAACTTAGCTTCTATTCAATAAAGAAATACGTTGAAACTGTAAAATGCATATTGAAACAAGCTTGCTATAATGGTGGCGGCTTATCTCTAAGAAGAGATGTGACAACTGTGCTCATTCACAAGAATATGATCACAATGAGGCTCCAAAGGCCTTTTTTACATCAAACATGAATGCCCAAAATCTAGAAATCCAAAAACCTAACCCTAGGAGATGAAGCACCAAAAGTCATGTGGGCCCCGTTGGGGTAAGTTGGTACATCAACTTCTCGGGGTCGTAACTTTTGCCTACGATCTATGTTTTTTGTGCACAATAACACGTTGGCAAGGCTATATGTGGACTACACATTATGTCATCACACTCAGATTTTGTCTACAATGTGACTATGGTGGGACCAAAAAATGGTGTTTAGGGCCTCAAAACAACCCTGGAAGTTCAGGACCCGAAAAGCTAGAAAATAAAACTACCAAAATGAAAACTGAAACTGGCGAGATGAAATATGTATGTGAGCCAGTTAGAATAAGTGGGTGGCCATTGATATCCACCTGGATTAGGTAATTCCCCCTTGGATCCCTCTTAGAAATTCTCTTAGACCCTCCCCTCTCTTGTGAATTAATCAACCCCCATCTATGTCCATGTTCTCTAGCAGTTGACATCACATCTTATTATTAAAATTCATAAATAAAATTCACATATACATCACTCGACCATATTCATACATTATTTTTTCCTTGGAAAAAGCGTAAATTTATTCATCCGAGGAGAAGAAATTTACATTCTATAGGTTCTCATGCACTTCTCATCCATTTTATTGGATGAATAAAAAACATTAACCAAGCCAACATGTATACATAAGCTGGAAAAAATACCAAGACTCTGTAAAAAATAACGTATTATTGATTTGGATTTATGAGTGGAACGAAATGAATAACAGATTGAATACAATAACATAGAGATACAGAGAATAACAACATATATCCATTGCACAATAACTTCTATTGAATAAAGAAAATAGGCCGAAACTATAAAAATGCAGAACTTAAAATAACTTGCCCAAATGGTGGTAGATATCTCTAAGAAGAGACATTGCTGCTACACATATCCGTCTAAGCAGAATGATTACAATGAGGCTCTAGAGGAATTTTTAGCATTACTCATGAATTTCAAAACCCTAGACATCCAAAAACCTAAGCCTAGGAAATGAAACACCAAAAGTTATGTGGGCCCCGATGGGTAAGTTGGTACCTCAACTTCCGGGAGTCGTAACTTTTGCATACGAGCTCCATTTTAGGCGTGTGATAGCCATTTGGAAAGGTATTTTAAATATCTAAACATTATGCCATCAAACTCTAACTCCATCTACATTTTGACTGTGGTAAGCCAAAAAAAAAACATTGTTTATGGCCCCAAAACGACCCTGGAAGTACAGAAAGATGTACTGACATGAAAAATTCCAAAATAAGTCAGATGGAATGAATATCCACCTGGATGTTTTGTAGGGATTCAGGATAGCCCCGGAAGTGTAAAACCCAAAATTACAAAGAAATGTCATTATTACAAAGAAACGTGATGAACTAAAAATTGTCAAGAGGAGCCAATTGAAATAGGTGGGTGGCCGCCAATATCCACCTGGATCAGTCCTCCCCCTTAGGAAGAAATGGTATCCATTGCATTGAGTTCCCCCATTAGGTGATGAAATTTCTACTAAATTTGGCCCCGGGTGAGCCACTTTCCTTGGTGCAGGAGCTGCCCTACCTTGACAACCCGATAAACTTGGATCCTTTGTTGGCTAGTGCCCTTGACCTGTGTGTCCACTATCTGATCAGTGGATGCTTTCTCTATGCAGTCAGGGTTGATATTTGTTGGTGTCAACTCTTTTGCGATCTCCAAGGTGTCCAAAAATGGTGGAAAATATGGCTGGAGGAGGTCCACATTGAACACTGGGTGCAAGCCAAGGAAGGGGGGAGTGTTGAGCTCAAAAGAATTGTCACCCACAACCTTGGTGATAGTGTAAGGCCCATAACGAAGTGGACAAAGCTTCTGATGGGGTCGTATAAGGCACTCTTTCTACAAATTTAACTAGACCTTGTCTCCTACTCGAAACTTGTGCGGTACTCGATGTTGATCATGGTGCTTCTTGTACTTAGCATTGGCTTTCTACAAAATCTCATGGACCTGTTGGCGGATGTGTTGAATCCGATCAATGAATCTGGTGGCTTTGTCGGCCTCAAACTGAACATGGGAATATTATGTCTGTGTGGTTGCAAGAGGTAGTGCACCATCAATGGGACCTAAGGGTTGGAATCCTAGCCCCACCTAAAATGGGCTATGGCCGGTGGAGCTATGGATAGCCATGTTGTAGTTGTGTTGAACATAGGGAAGACTCTCATCCCATGTACGTGGATGCTTAGAGTTATGCATGCACAGGATGTGCACAATCATCTGATTGGCGACCTCTATTTGGCCATCGATTTGAGGGTAGAAGGCAATGGATTTAGTGAGCTTGGTGTCCAACGATGACCGGAGACTTGACCAAAATGTGTTGAGGAACTTGCTATCCTATGCTGAGATGATTGTCTATGGTATTCCAAAATGGACCCACACTCATTCGAAGAAGAGCTTGGCAGTATCTATCCCTGTGATGCTCTTCTTGCAGGTTGTGGGAATGACCATCTTCGAAAACCAATCAACCACCACAAATACACAATCATTTCCTTGCTTGGTGAACAAAAGGCTAGACATTTAATCCATCAATATGGATTCCCAAGGCCTCTCAAGAGTATGAAGAGGGGTGTATAATCCTTGCTTCTTGATGGCTGGCTTGGAAATGGCACAGGTAGTGCAAGATCTGATATACTTGCTGAGGTCCTGTCGAAGTTTTGGCCAATAAAAATGTTTCTGTAGAATGACCACAATTTTCTCCACGCCAAAATGTACTGCCATTGATCCAGATTATTTTGAGAACGACATGAAGGAAGAAATATAATTGAGATATAACAATGAAATACACAAAAATATAGAAGAGAACACATAAATACAGTGAAACCCAACTTTTATTACTAAATAATATAGAAAAACATTGTAGAACACAAACTAGAAAAATGGGGTAGCTTATCTCTGAAAAGAAAGAGATGTTAGCTACACTTCATTCATAAGAAGCTTTATAAAATTTATAAAATTTATAAAATGCCATAGGCATGTAAAATACTAGGACTTCCCAAGTGGTCACCCATCCTAGTACTACTCTATCTCGAGCGTGCTTAACTAAAGAGTTATAATGGGATCCAATTCATTAACACTATGTTGTAGGCATGTACATAATACCATTACATGTTGTCTGTAGTTAACAAATGAAGATGACATTACATTCCATTCCCCATCAAAAAGGTGAATGCCATGGTTTATCAAAACCACAGGCTCAAAATGGTGATTCAGTGGAAAAGGTGGATGGCCACCGAGATCCATCTGGATCATTCCTCCCCCCTTAGGAAGCAATGGTCCCAATTGTGTCAAGTTCCCTTGGGAGACGGGGAGACTTATGCTAAATCTGAAGCTTGGTGCATTGCTTTCCTTGTTGAAGAAGATGTCCTGCTTAGCTTGTTGAAGGATGTCATGAACCTGTTGTTGGAGGGGTTGAATCCGTTCAACCAATATAGCTGCATGATCTACATGAGTATGGGAGGACTTTGTCGATGAAGATGCAACAAGAAGAGTATGAAGGGTTCTGTTATAACCTTGCTTGAATGAGCAATGTGGAGGCACCCCCGTAGGTGCAACAAGAACATCTTAGTACTCTTCTAAAATCATGTCAATCTGCTTCTGCTGGATAGAAAGGTCTTGGGTTGAGGCTGCAGTGGTTGCAATGTTCTTCTGTTCACCTTCTTATCGGATTGTGAAGAGGCTAAACTTTGCAGTGTGAGAGATTACTTTGTGGCATTGTTTTGGTGAGACAGTAGTTCAAACTACCTCTGGTATCCTGTATAGTTGACCTCCCAGAGTAACAATGACGCTACGGGGTTGAGACTCATAAATAGTATGACGCCTCCACATATATGATTGTCCTAATAGAACATCACAGACTTCCAGTGGGGAAACATCACATAATACCTCATCCTTGAAGGGCTTGATGCCATAGGACATGCGACATTGTTGGTTGACATGAAGATCTTGACCCTGGAGAAGCCAACCGATGTTGTATGGCTGCGGGTGTGGTGTTGTTGGCAAATCCAACCGCTTGACAACCTTTGCTGAGACGATGTTCTTTTGGCTTCCGTTATCAACAATAAAATGTTGTGGGGTCCCCTTTGCCCACATCTGTGAATGGAAGAGTCATTCCCCCTCCTCAGGATCTGCTTTTGGTTGGATTGTTGTAGTTGTGATAGTAGCAGTGGGTTATGCATCAATGATCTGTCTCCTTTTATTATTTTCTGAATCAGGGTCCAAGTCGAGGTTCGACTCTTTGTCTTTGAGCTCGACCACCAATGACTGTATTGAGTGACATTCATCAATGTTGTGCCAAGGGTTGTTGTGGAACTCACACCACTTTCCAGTGTCTTTCTTAGAATTCTCGTTACCCTTCTTTGCCTGCATCTGGGATTCACTCTCTTGAGGTTTGCCTTCCTTTCTCTATCCACACTTCTCCCACTTACTTCGCTGCTTGAATTTCTGCTCAATTTTGACTACATATCGATAAGAAACTCCCAGTGAGGAGATCTCCAAGAAATCCATCTTTGGTTGGATGTACATGTGTAGACCACTGCGGTACTTCAAAACCAGGTGCTGCTTGGAGTCTTTGATACCCAACTTTGAGTGCAAGGTATGAAATACGTTGGTGTACTCCGATACCGTCTGGTCTCTTTTCTGATGCAGAGTTTCTGAAAGGGTAGATCTTCTCCTTTAGGGCATCTACAAAATCCACCCAAGTGGTTTCTCTCCCAAATAGTGTAGATTCATATGTGGTGTACCTCTCCCAGTAACCTTCCCACCAAGCTCTAACATGGGGAAGGGATTTAAGGAGCGCAAAGGTGATCTTATCACTATTGGAAATTTTTTGGACAGAGTAATAACCTTCTAGCAGATTCAACCATTTTTCTAGAGCATCCGTATCTATTTGGCCTTCAAATAAGGGGATATCAAAATTGACTTGTATCTTTAAGGGTGTTGCACTTGCAAAATGGTTGCTTGTTGAAGATGCCTCAACTGCTGCCATCGGTAGTCTTTGAAGGATCTGAGCGAAGTTGTCCATCATCTCATTCCTTTGTCGCACGAGGGATTCCTTGAGCAACATCTTGAAAGGATCTCCTACTCTGTCATCTCTCTTTTCTTCCACCATGGGAGGTCGCTTGGGCTAGCGAGAGTGGTTTTCCTCAAGAGAAACTAGCTCGAGACCCAAATCTCTATACCCTGACCTCGTCGGGGACCTGCTCTGAGAAATGACAAGGAGCAGACTGCTCTGATACCATTGATCTGGATTATTTTGAGAACAACATGAAGGAAGAAATATAACCGAGATATAACAATGAAATACACAAAATATAGAAGAGAACACAAAAATATAGTGAAACCCAACTTCTATTACTGAATAATATAGAAAAACATTGTAGAACACAAACTGGGAAAATGGGGTAGCTTATCTCTGAAAAGAAAGAGATGTTGACTACGCTTCATTCATAAGAAGATTTACATCACACTCCATT
>SNQJ01S0218139.1:6442-17522 GCA_010110895.2 Picea sitchensis | reverse complement strand
TCTTTTTTCTTTTATTATAGACAAGTGCGAAGGTGACGGAGAGGGTAGAGAGCAAGGAAAGAATGACAAGCTCTGAAAAGCAGTCGGATGGGATTGAAAAAAGGGTTACAGGGATAGTCAGGACAACCGAGTGTTGCACGATGAAATTTCATGTTTCAGAATTTTTGAGTGCAAAATGTGTAAAACGGAAGAGATCATGATGGGGCAGTTGAGTGACTGGTTTGTATATTTGCGGAATTCTGCCAAAGTGTCTAAGTATGGAACATGGAAATTGATAATTGCATACGTGGCAATAAGATCTTATATATAATTTCCAACTGCTAATTGCAAAGGGGCGCGGATACAAGAAACAACAACTACGAACTGAATATTTCTTCAATCTGCCAAACCGATGATTCGCCAAATAAATTCGAACAAATGGCGAAGTATGGAAAGCAGAAAGAGGGGCTTCAAAATGGGGTGACAATAGTTCCACTAAATATGCGAGGACCCGACGGTTAAATTGTATTTCTTGAAAGTTTTCAGTGCAAAAATGTGCAGCATAGAAAATGACATGATAGGTGGATCATAATACCGAAAAGCGTATGATATAAGAACGGTTGCAATTTTAATATCTGTCAATTTGTATATACCGAAGCTCCAAATGTTGTTTGGAGGTCACGGAAAAGTAAAATTGCAATGTTGACTCGACCAGCGCGCAAGTCCACCTGTCAATTTGTATATGGAGGAACTCTGGGTGCCAGTTGTGGGACAAGGAATAATAGATGGTCAATTTAAAGAAAGGGGAAGCGGTCATTGAAAATGCAAATGCATGAATCCGCGAAGTTGTGGATCAACGCATTGTCAGGAAAAAACGATTAAGTAACCAGGAAGAGAAACTAGAGGGAATAAAAGAGTGGGAAAATAGAGAGGCGAAAGGTAGTTTTCGTAAGCACGAATTGGTTTCAAAGAAGCGCCATCGTTGCAAAACCATGATCTACTAATTGTCAGCAAATGCGTTGTTGAAGATTACATTTTATTGCAATGTATGCTTGCAACTATGTTCTTGATACATTATTCCATGACTATAACATATCAACTTAACCACTAAATTTCCTTTTCTACTAATTGCTAGCAAATGCTTTGTGGAAGATTATATTTTATTGGAACGTGTGCGTGTAACTGTGTTCTTCATACATTATACCATCAGTGCAACATATTAACTCAAGTATTAAACTTATTGCATTATGGGCTATTAGCATTAAAACTTAATAATTGCATGTCTAGAAACAAGAAAAACGATTTTGCTGCAACATTGTACATTGGTATTAGTAAACACAAGATCAAACAAGTACGAGAGCTCCGAACCATGCCAATTAGAACATGCGTTAAACCCAGAAAAGAGGCAGTAATGAAGAGTGCAAGGTAATTTGTTTTTAATAGCAAATCCATTTAAAATAAAAAAATAAGAAAAACACCGAGTACTGTACATCTATGCTTAGAAATTGGACCCAGTTCTTTGGGCCAAAACATTGAAGGTATCTGCGACAAACATAGGCACGGGTTCTGCAGTATGCAAGATCCTTGGAGTTTTCTCGTCGATGAATCATCCTCTGCTGAAATTGATATTTTTCATAAGCTTTTCCTCAGAAAGAAGACGAAAATGGTTGTAGGGCAAGTGGAATAGCCCTTAACTGAAACCGCCTCTGCATAGTCCAAAAACATTCAGTAGCACAGATTGCACGTGCAATTGCAGAGGCCCAAATTAGTCCATTCTGGGTAGAGGGAGATGACTAGTATGAAAATGCGTGGCAGGAGCGAGAGTTTTGGACCTGATGCTCGGAAATGTTAAACAATATTTTTTTGGCTTGAAATATATCTCTCGAATTCCTACTTTCACAGTGCAAAGTGGCTGTTGCGTTCAATGCCAGTTTCTTTTCTGAAACTCCTTTTGGTGTTGCCATGACTGCGATCCCTGAGATGGGAAGGTATGTTTGTTATGGTTGATTTCAATTTGGGCGCAGGAGTGGGAAGATTCTCTACATTGCCATCATCCATTTTCGTATCATCGTCCATCAGATCATCTTCTTCCAGCTCAGAATTCATGGCATCAACTTCTGCGATAGTAATGACTGCAACTGGGCAGGTTCTCTGACCAGCCAGGGTTGCGATGGAATTTTTTGGCTTGAAATATATCTCTCGGTGTACCAAGGGACCATCTCATTTTTTCCTACTGGGTGGAGGGAGATGATTAGTAACAATATGCCCTGGAATAGTGGAACCTCTGGCCATTATGCCCCAATGTGTTTACTGTGTGTGGAGAGAACTGCTGCCAGAAGTTATTTAGAATTTCCGTTTGGTCGAGATAATGTTTGAAATGAAAATCAGGGAGGGATAATAATACAAGCCTCCACAAATTATGGTTTAATGCGTATCAATGGAATATCTCCTCGAGCCTTTCACTGATCAATGAAAATTTCCAGGGTTCGTGTAGAATGAGCTATGACCATCACAACTAACTAATTGCACAATTAGAAAAAAGTGTGAACGTGGCGGTGACAGCGAAAAGAGATTAAGAATCAGAAATTTCTTAAAAGCACCAACCCGTCGCTGCACAAAAAAATAATTTTCGTGGCCTTTGAAATGAATACTTGGAAATGATAACATGCTTCTGGGCAAATCTTAGTTTAATTCGTACTAATGACAAATCTTCTCCGAACTTCCGGACATTAATAACAGTTTTAACGGTTGTTGTAGGATGGCTACTAGAATTAAAGCTTAATTATTGTGTATCTGGAAACAAGTACGAAGGAAACAACAATGGCGAAACCGATTCCAAGAAATACCAAAGTATGAAAAGTGGTCGGGCGAAGATATACCCAGGGCATGTGAACGGTCGATGGTTCTCGGCCTGGCGGGCTGAAAATTGAGCCTCTATTGTTCCGTGTCCTACAAATAGCACCTACACTTCCACGATATACAAATTGACAGGTAGACTTGCGGGTTGGTTGGTTCAACATTGCATTTTTTTTGTCCTTAGTGATTCCGTATTAATTCCATAATTAGCCACTTTTTTGGATCGGGGGTTCTCGGGCTGGCGGGCAAAAAATTGGGCATCTATTATTCCTCTCTCTACAAACAATAGTGACAATTCCGCGATATACAAATTCAGAACCTGACCTACACTAAATTATTACTGTTAAATATTTATATTGCAAAATTCAATTATAGGAGAAAGTTTTCACAATCTGGTCGACCGAGTGATATAAAAGTATTTTGACAAACGAGCCAAATAAAAAAGAGTCATTCCATACTTAGGCAGTTTTTTTTTTGCGGGTTGGCGGCCTCGTGGGATGAAAAAATAGTCTCTATTTTTCTGTGTCCTACAAATAACATCCAAATTTCCGCGGTATACAAATTGACAGGAGGACCTATGGGCTGCTTGGCTGAACATTGCATTTGATCGCGGGTTCGCGGCCTAGCGGGATGAAAATTAAGTATCTATTCCTTTGTGTCCTACAAATAGCACCTACAGTTCCGCGATATACAAATTCACACACGGACTTGTGGACAGTTTCTATATAAAGTATGGAATGAGATTTTATATAGCATATGCGGATCCCTCATTCCATACTTAGGCAGTTTTTGGATCGCTAGCTCGCGGTCTGGCAGGTTGAAAAGAGAGTCTCTATTGTTCCGTCTCCTACAAATAACACCTAGACTTCCACGATATACAAATTGATAATGTTATAGAACTTATGTGGATCCCTTATTCCATACTTGGGGCACTTTTTGGATCGCGGGTTCACGACCTGGCGGGCTGAAAATTAAGTATCTATTGTTCCGTGTCCTACAATACCACCTAGACTTCCATGTCCTACAAATAACACCTAGACTTCTGCGATATACAAATTCACACGCGGACTTGTGGACTTATTCTATATAAAGTATGGAATGAGATTTTATACAACACATGCAGATCCCTCATTCCATACTTAGGCATTTTTTGGATCGTGGGCTCGCGGCCTGTCGGGCCGAAAATATAGTCTTTATTGTTCCGTCTCCTATAAATAGCACCTAGACTTCCGCGATATACAAATTGATAGTGTTTTAGAACATATAAGGATCTCTCATTCCATACTTGAGCACTTTTTGGATAGCGGGTTTGGGACCTGGTGGGCTGAAAATTAAGTATCTATTGTTTCGTGTCCTACAAATAACACCTAGACTTCCGAGATATGCAAATTAACACATGGAATTTTGGACATAGTCTCTATATAAAGTATGGAATGAGATTTTATACAGCATATGCGGATCCCTCATTCCATACTTAGGCAGTTTTTGGATCGCGGGTTCGCAGGTTGGCGCGTCGAAAATAGAGTCTCTATTATTCCATCTCCTACAAATAGCACCTCGACTTCCATGATATACAAATTGATTGGTGGACTTGGGCTGGCTGGCTGAACATTGCACTTTTATTGTCCTATAGCGATCCCGTATGAATTTCAAATTTAGCGTTTTTTTTTTTTATCGGGGGATCTGGGGCTGGCGAGTTGGAAATATGGCGTCTATTGTTCCACGCTTTACAAACACATTTTTCTAAAACATATGCGGATCCCTCATTCCATACTTCGACACTTTTTGGATCAGGGGTTCGCGACCTGGCAGGCTGAAAATTAAGTATCTACTGTTCCGTGTCCCACAAATAGCACCTAGACTTCCGCAATATACAAATTAACACGCAGACTTGTGGACATAGTCTCTAAATAAAGTATGGAATGAGATTTTATACAATATATGCAAAGATCCCGTATGAATTTCATATTTAGCGATTTTTTTTTATCGGGAGCTCTGGGGATGGCGGACTCAAAATTGGGCGTCTATTGTTCCATGCTTTACAAAAACATTGTTCTAGAACCTATGTGGATCCCTCATTCCATACTTGTGAACTTTTTGGATCGCGGGTTCGCAACCTGATAGGCTGAAAATTAAGTATTTATTGTTCCATGTCCTACAAATAACACCTAGACTTTCGAGATATACAAGTTGACACACGAACTTGTGGACATTGTCTCTATATAAACTACGGAATGGGATTTTATACAACATATGCATATCCCTCATTCCATACCTAGGCAGTTTTTGGTTCACGGCTTGGCGGGCCAACAATAGAGTCTCCATTGTTCCGTCTCCTACAAATAGCACCCAAGCTTCCGCGATATACAAGTGGAAAGGTGGACTCGGGTTGGTTGGCTGAACATTGCAGTTTTATTGTCCCGTAGCGATCCGTTATGGATTTCATATCTAGCGATTTTTTTTGATCGGGTCTGTGGGGATCGCAGGCTGAAAATTGGGCCTCTATTGTTCCGCGCTGTACAAACACCAGGCACATCTCCGCGATTTACAAATTGACAAACGGACCTGTGGGTTACGTCGCTCAACATTGCAGTTTTCATTGTTCCTTGTCCTCTTAATAGCCCTCAGAGTTCCACGATATACAGATTGACAGATGGACTTGAGGGCTGGCGGGTTCAATTTTTCCATTGTTTATAGATACTAATCCCTATCAACTATCTAACATATCTAAAAACATAATTTTCAATACTAAATTATTAATAATAATTTTTGCTATTGCAGAATTTAATTAAACGAGAAAGTTTGTACAATCTGGTCGGGGACTGATATAAAAGTTTTCCGACAAACGAGCAATACATAGCAAACATGTACTTTTATAAAGTATGGACAAGATATTTTATAGAGCATATGTGGATCCTTCGTTCCATACTTGGGCACTTTTTGGATCGCGGGTTCTCGGCCTGGCAGGCTAAAATTTGAACCTCTTTTGTTCGGTGTCCTGCAAATATCACCCAGACTTCCGCGATATACAAGTTGAAAGGTGGACTTGTCGATTCCACGTCTGGCGGGTTCAAGATTGCAATTGTTTAGCAATGCACATCCTATCTAAATTTAGCTAAAAACATTATTTTCAGATACTAAAATATTAATATTAACTATTGTTATTGTACAAGTGAATTACATTAAATTATTAAAGGATGTTAAATCGCTTATTTTTTAAAAAATGAAGGAAACAAAAGATTTTTTTTTGTAAAATTCTATCACTGCAAGAATAACACGGACCAATTTGAAGTTTAAGGCCCTCATGTTCATATGATAGCACAATTTCACTCCGCACAATATATATTCGTTGATTTCAAATTATTCCAGTATATTAATTTTACCAAGTTCATCGAATAAGAAAAAATAGCGAAAACAATGATCAATTTGAATTTTAAGAGCCTCTTGTTGGTATGATAGGACAGTTTCACTTCACACACTATATATTCGTTGATTTCAAATTATTTCACAACAATAATTTGACCAAGTTCATTGATCAAGGAAATTTGCCAAAACAATTCACATAGTACATTTGCGTCACAACGCCATAGAAATTATCAGGCATATCTGCGTGTCAGCTGGCCAAAAAAATTCAACTATATTGTTCCGTGTCTTCCAAAGAAGAGTTGGAGTTCCACGGTATACAAATTGATAGACAAACCAGATAACCAAGAACCAACCATAGTTTAAACAACCCAAAAGAAAGTTCCCAGAAGGTTCCATTGAGCAGAACCCATCGACCTTTGCACCAAACAATTTGATATACAAAGAAAATACGTCGATGCATTCCTTTTCTCTTGAAACGAACATTCATCTGGATGTTGAACAAATATTATAGAGAGACATGAGGTTTTTTCGTTTCCTCCCAAAGTTTGATTTAATTTTTTTTTTGCCCTTCTTCAGCCGATATGCAAAATTGCATTGTCCTCATTTAAGGTGAATTTGCTCTGTATCCGAAGTTTCCGCAACATATAGACACTGCTTTCCTTTTTGTGTAAATACATTTCATACGACAAATCTGCCAATTCAGGAAGCACATTTTGTAACAGAGGCTGCCTAACCGAACATTGCACAGTTGTGTTGCCCATGGTTCGGATAACACCATTGACACAATGTCCATAAATATATGGACATTTTTCATTGCATCGCAAACAATCAATCATATCCTGACTTATCAAAGTGGAAGTAGAAGCAACATAATGACATTTTTCACATATAGGCTCAAAGGGGGTAGAGTACACATTGGTTGCAACTAAAAGACCTTCAACCTGGCAATGCGAGCAAAGGGATTAATACATTGAACAATATACTACACAACTGCATCCCCCCCTCCCCTATAAAACAGAAAAGAAAAAGTAAACAAGTGAATAAATTTGTTGAAGGCTATTTCTATAAGCAAAGTGAGGATGGTTTTGTGGATGTATATGCATAACAATTGTAGAGATAGATATTTTCTCCAGATCCTCTACTATATCTTCTCACAACTCTGTTACAAACGTTTCCTGGGTTGTCCGAAAGATCCTTTCTCTAGCATCCTTCTTCTTTGTTATATTTTTGAACAACATAAGTGGAATCTTCCCTCTATGCAATTGTTGTTCCATTGACGAAAACAAATCTTAATACCTATCAAACAATTGTAGTTGCAACATGAAACAATGCAATATTTGTGTAACTTATTCGACATATATTTAGACACGAAAGTTAAGAACAAAACTAAATATGAAAAGCGGTACCATTTCCTTATCTCTGTCCAACTCTCCATCTTTTATATGGAGAATGTGTTGTGACCCAAATTTTCTCGCCAATGTCACAGCAGCCCCAATCATTTCGATTGGGTAAATATCAGTGCTCTGCGCAAGCTGCCTAATAGTCGAGTCCGGGAGGAAGCGATATTTTGACCAAATAGCGGGATTTTTTTCCACAATACTTGTTTCGTTGATCAAAATAATTCAATCGGAATCACCACGGTCATATACTGTTTTGGGAAATACATTAAAATTTGTAATGGATATCCCATTACGTGGCAATATCTTTTCTGTATGTTTCTAGACAAGTTATGGAGGAACAATCAGTGTGACTGTCATCATGGCGTCCTTGTCTATCATATTAGCACGCATAATGGATCTTCTTTTGTTTGCCTTGTCCAAGTAGGTGGTATAGACAACCATTATGTCCTTGACGAATAGTTGTCTAGTTTGGCGGCTGTTCAATCTCTCTATTGACAGTACTTTGGATGTCACAACTCTAGACTTGATGACATTTTTTGAATAGGAAAACTAAAGTGAATGGTAGTGTGCTACAAGTACACGAATAGTATTGATGAACTATGGAGCCACAGTTTCGCAACCACACCTCTTGGTCTGCGGAACATGCAACACGTTTGATGTTTCGCTTGTACTTGTTGATACTTCTTGCGAGATGGAAACCATGTATTGCAAATGGAATCAACATATCCACCATGCCATAGATGAATATATAGCCCACAGAATTTGTTTAGTAATTATAGTAAGAGCACAACGTATGCATCTTTACCTTTGGAATTGTCGGTCTACTGATGTCTAGGATGACTGACTACTCATGGATGTTTCACTAGTCCAACTTTTTCTGATGCAAGCATGTGCAGATGAAAATCAGGAATAAACAAATATATGCATTGTATATTGTCCATCGGAAGGACCAAATAACCGTAAAATTGTATGCATCTTACTTTTTTAACTGGAGAAATTTTTAACAGTAAACAGGGAGTGATCGCGGGTCACCATGGCCAATGTGTATATCGCGGACCCCCGGAAGCCAGGGGAGAAATCTTCAACCTGCCAACCTGGCAGCCGCAATTGAAAAAGTGGGTAACTATGGAATAAAGTAGAAGCAAGACCACATATGTCAGTCCGTTAGTCCGCCAACTAGTGCACGACGGAATTTTCGGAAACCACACTAAGAAGATGAATTAGAAAACAAAAGGGATAATAGAAAATGGAAAAAGTAGAAACAAGGAGCGTAGAAAGGCCCATTACTGCGAATTCATCATTTTCAAGTCTAATATTATATGCTCCCTCCCAGTTTGTATATTTAATTTACTGACACACTTGGTATACCTTTTAGAAGATTGTACCACAAAACCCTCTGCTGCTACACAGAAGAATTCATCTTCCTATCCAAGCAACCTGTTTTTTCCAAGGCAACAACGTTGAATATGCAATCCATACGAAGGCAAGTTAGTATGAAAACAAACATCTAAAAGAAAAAGAAAAAGGTCTATTTACCCACCAAAGAGTCCTTCGTCCCGTCCAATGGTTCTGTTTCTTTAAATGCAGCAATGCAGCACAAACACAATGGACATAAACTAGCTTAGTATGTAGGAAGAAACGTATGCAACAAAGATAACTTACCATGTAGGAAGGCACACAATTATTTTAACACATATATATACCATAAATGAAATACAAAAAAATGCAATATGAAACAACAGTACAAGCATGCACCTTTCTATATCCTCTTCAACCAATGCAGTCAAGACTCCCTCCTTTTCTCTAGCTACTCTGTTTGTTTCAATGTGGGAACCCACAAAATTCAATGTACATCAATGGAAGCTGGTATTCACAGGAGAACAAGCAATATGTAGATACAACAAAACTGACGCAATGAACAGTTTACAAAGGCAGAAACATGAACCTTTTCTCTTCTCTATCCATGGGTGTAAACATCTAGCTTTTTTTTCCCTAGCCAAAATATATTACAAGGCAGAGAATATCACGCAATTGCATGGCCATAGCTAAACGATTTCTGGTTTTCCCTGGCAATTCATCAAGATATGCCCTTTAACCATGTTCTTTATCCTCTACACAGACTGTTGTGCCCACGTTACCAGTTCTCAGTTTTCCGTGGAAAACTACCCAGACATGCTTCCAGACATGAAAACATAATCTTGAAGAATCTTTGTTGCACATATCATATCTCAAGCACAACACAAATTGTATTGTGCGCACACCAGTCTATGTAGAGGAGAAAGAACATGTCATGTCATATCCGCACTTCTGACCATACATGGTCTATAAATGTAGGATGCATACATATGCTTTATCCCAACAAAAAAACAACGGATATTGTAACTTCACATGTAATCCTACAACAATTTTGTATGCAACTATTTTCTTTCATGGAAGGACTCGAGCACCAGGAAAATCTCACAGAAATACAGATAATGGCCTCTGCAAAAATGGAAAATAACACAATTGTAGATTGACTGGTGGGTGCAGGGGATGAACACCGTAAAGTGCCCCCAAAAAACAATAACAATATAAAAAAATAAAAAAAATAAAAGCTCCAACCACCGCCGCTGCACCCCAACCCTACAAGGCCGAATCAAAGAAAAGAAACCAGCAAGGACCAAACCAACGAGAAATCACGAAGAGGTCGAACTACACCCCCAGGGCCCCAAAGCGCAAACCCCAGGCAAACAAACAGAACCAACAACCCAGGAACCAACGAACCAACAAAATCCACCGACCCAGTGAACAACATATGTATCTCCAACGATTACCAAACTGCAGCGGAAGCAAAAAAGGAACCAGAAACATACAAGGAACATCAATTACAAATAAGCAAACATTTTTACTTGCAAACTGCAAACACTGAACAACAAACAAGGAATATAAAATGAAACTATGGCATCAAAACTTACTATGAAACGATGAAATGCAGAAGCGCAGGTCGAATCGCAAGCGAAACAACAAAAAACAACAACCGAGAAACCAACGAAGAAGAACCACTCATCGAACCAGTAAACAATGTATCTAGCTTCAACGATTACGAGGATGAAACATACAATTGCTGCACCCGACAAACCAACAAAGAAGAAGCAGTCACCGAACCAGTAAACAATGTATGTAGCTTCAATGGAAGAACAAGGATGAAACATACAATGGCTATTGAACTGGCATGTACTCCGAGAACCGTATTTACATAAACATTTAAGACTCTTAGGTTGTCTAAGGACCTCGCGTTATGCAAACATTTAAGCTGTCAGGGGTGTTGGAGAATGTCACGTCATGTAAACATTTACATTGTTAGGCCTATTGAGGCATCTCGGAATAAGTGTCAATAAATTTCAAGAAATATACAAAGCTTGGATATGAAAACATTTCAATATGCTTAGTACATATCAAAACTGACGGATATATTCGGGTAGCAGAAAATGCTAATACAA
>SNQJ01S0218137.1:6795-17102 GCA_010110895.2 Picea sitchensis | reverse complement strand
ATTTTGAGGAAGGGGAAAATAATAGCGTAAAATTAGAAGCTCTTGTCATCATTATTATGGAATCCCTTACTTCGTGCTTGAGAAAGTTATTTTTGAAGGAGACTTAACACTAGTAATAAACATCTTTAAGGAGAAACCTAGAAGCTCATCGTGGATGGTGGTTATAAATTCACATATCGTGGTGTAAAAGAGTGATTCAATCCTCTAAGGAGTGCAGGATTGTTTGTTTCAAAAGAGAAACTAATCAAGTGGAACATTGGCTAACTAAGTTATGTCTTCAAAAAGTACGCAAGTCTTGGCCTTGACAAATTAACCCCCCTTGATTAAAAATGAAAATTGGAAAGAAGAATTACATAGAAACCCAGGTAAATACCCTCCCCCATTCTCCTACTCTTATTATTTATAGGACAACCCATACTTATAATTTATACGACAATAAACTCAAAAACTACTCTTTGCAGGATGCATCGTTTGGAGTACAATCTTCTCATAAGCATGAAGGTAGGTTATCCTACCACCTTCATCTACTGTGATTCAACATTTATGAGGGTTGGGCCTCTTAAGTTGGTGAGCAGTGGTAGTTTCAAAATGAGTTTTACCTCTTCTCCACTTTGATATGATTAAGTCCAATCTGAGCATGCCTGAATCAAGCAAAAGGGTTCACCCCAAAATTAGGGTAGTGTATGTAGCAAAGGATCGGTAAAAGGATCCCTTTGAATGTAGAGAGTGGTTTACAAATATTGTTAATTTCATACTTGGTTATTTTGTGTATTCATCTTTAGTATGCAAATTTGGGACTTTGGTTTAGTTTCTAGCTATGTTTCTCCGATGTTGTTTAATATCATAGGGTATGATAGTGTCCCAAAAGGATTTTGAGCATAATCCTCAAAAGGATTAGGTGGGATGAACTCATTCCTATTGAAAGCTTATGGATCCAACATAAAATATGAGAGGCCTGAGCTAGAGGGAAAACCAACACTTTGCCAAAATAGGGTTTGCTAAGCTAGGAAGACCACACTCACTAAATTAAGGTTGCCACCCAATTGTTTGGGAAAAAAAAAGAAAAAAAAAAGTGTGAGAAAGGATAATACTCAATTGATTGAGGAATTGATCTTATTTAACTACCTATGGAGTTGTTAATGATTGAAATGGGGGTTGAATTAGATTGATTAAAAGCAACAAAGTAAAGTAATTAGGGGATTAATGAAGCAAAGAAGACAAAGTTGGTTATTGTCCTCTTTAACCTTGGTGGCCTAGTTAATCTACTTGGAAGTAAAGTGTGTATCCAAAAAGCAAATGATAGTATATGCAACATAGCTAACCCTCTTTTAAACCCAAATAAATTATAGAACATAAAGCATTAAGTTTGTTACCTATTTTGCAATGGCGACCATGCAAATAGGAAGGGATACTAAGCTTTATTTATTTCCTAGGTAGGTGAAAGACCTTAATTAGGTTTGACCTTGCATTAATCTATCTCAACCTAATCTAGTGGTAGTTACTTGAGTTTGGATAAAGGAAAATGTTAAGTGGGCCTATAACTACCATGATGTTTATCTTCTTCTCACAAAAACAAGAAAATATAATACATCTCCAATACAATGAAATTAAAACAATGAGCAAACCACACAAACAAAAGATTTATGTACAAATGCAAACATGTGACCCAGTGTGCGCTTAGTAGAGATCAAGGTCATCTCCTTGTTCATATATTTATGTTGAAGCACCCTTTGAGGTGCAGATGAAGGTTGACAAGAGTGCAAACGGATGAAGCCAAGACACCACAAGATGCAATTGGTTGATCAAACAAAGGGATATCTAAACTAGCAAAGAGGAGACACCAACTATAGCATCCTTCCATGGATGAAGGGTGATGGATATAAATGATCATAGTAAGCCCAATAGCATGGAAGATATAAGGAGATTGCTAATTTACAAGTGAAATTTCAATCTCATAGAATTGTAGTATAAAAAGGAGAGCATGAAAGGAACCCTTGACAATGATCAAGGGAGCAACATAAATACATTCGAGAATTCTAGGATAGCATAGCTAGTAGTTTTTAGTTGCTTCGAGTTGTTGTCCTAGGAAGATGGTGCACTAATGAAGGAGGGTGAATAAGCATTAGAAGGGATTCCTTGCGGCATGGATGTGCCACATGGAAGAGATTATGTGGTGTACTTGTACAATATATATAGAGAATTTAAGATCAATAAATATGAAGAAATTCAAAACTACAAAAAATAAAAGAGACAAAACCAACCTCACTGGATGTCCCCACTGGGTTAGGCTTGTAATTAGGCCGAACGGTTTACCCCGTTTACCATCCACGAAATGTGGGGAAGTACTTAGGTGTTTCATGTGTTGTATTCCCGGGAAAAAAAGAAGAAGAGCCAAAACCATAATATATAACCTACAAAATAATGTAAATGTCGATGAACTTGCACATATAAGATCTAGCTTGCAAATGACATACACAGTTTGCAGAAAAATGAGAAAGGACGGAAATGAGAGAGATAGAATCAAAGAATTGTATTAATTGAATGAATGAATGATAAATTATACATGATATACTTTGTATAACTCAACTAATGCGCATTGGAAGAGAAGCCAATGCACCATAGTAGTGGTTTAGAGTGATCTGGACACACATCGACAGTTACAGGAGTTAGTTGCCCCCTAGTTTAAGTCAACTAGCCTCTTGGTCCTTTGTTAACTGACTGAAACCATCAGCAATGCACCACTCTTGTGATAATCCCAAGGACAATGTGCATTAGCAGTGATGATCCCAATGTTGCATGGTGATGGAACCAATGTGGCATCAAGACTCCACTCAACTAATCCAATTGAAGTCTGAACTGAAGAGAATATTCCCCTAGAATGTAGGAAAAGGAATATTCTCCCTGAAATGTAGGAGACTGGATAATGACTAATAAATGTAGGCAAAACTTTGGGAAAAAGAAATCCTATGTGTGTGTGAAGTATCTCCAACACCCCCCGTGAACATCACTATGGTGAAAATAAAAGAATGGGTCCCGACAACGAGGCCATGTTAGGTACCTAAAAACAAAAGACACATTGAAATAAACGAGGAAAGAGGGAAAACCCCATGGGAAAAATCCCCCCCTCAAGGTACAATGTATCAAAAAAAGGAACTAACAATTGTTAGGCAACTGTGTCCTTCACTCCAAGACGACTGCGCAGAGAATGGAACTTATGCTCAGCGAAGGTCTTGGTGAAGATGTATGCAGTTTGTTCTATTGAAGGACAAAACTAAAGGTCGGTGATCCCCTCGTGTACTAGGTATCAGATGTAGTGCATGTGGATCTCGATGTGCTTCGTCCGCTGCCTCTGAATTTTATCTCTACAAAACTTTAGAGTGCTCTAGTTGTCACACCAGTTAATAATCAACCGATGAAACTGAATGCCCAACTCAATGAGAAAATGTTGTAGCCACATTGCTTGAATGGTTATGTTAACGACCCCTCTGTACTCTTCCTCAGTTGAAGAGAGAGAAATATCAACTTGCTTCTTGCTCGACCAACAAATGGGCCTGGAACCTAGAGTCTGTGAGTAACTAGATGTGGTCTTGCGATCAATGTTGTCGCCAGCCCAGTCAGAATCAATGAACCCGATGAGGTCCAATGCAAAGTTTGTTGCATAGTGAATCCCAAAGGTGATGGTGCCTTGTACATATTGAAGGATATGCTTTGCATCCTTATAATGTAGCTCATGTGGCTCTTGCATGAACCGAGAGACTACTCCAACTGCATAGGAGAGGTTTGGCCTAGAGTGTGTGAGATACAACAAGCTCCCCACTAGTTGTATGTACAATGTGTTGTTCACCAGTGGAGTGTCCTCGCAATCCTCAAGTCTGATTCCTGATAGGAAAGCAGTTGGGGAAGACTTGTAGTCTGTCATGTGGAATCTCTCAAGGAGATCTCGTGCATACTTGGCCTGAGACAGTTTGATGCCTGATGCATCCTGAATGATCTAGATACCAAGGAAGATGTGTAGCAGACCCATGTTCGTCATCAAGAACCTGTCATGCAAAATCCTCTTGACTGCAACAATCACTAAATTCGAGCAACCGATGATCAACAAATCATCAACATACAGAACTAGGAGTAGAAGTGAATCAGTCGTCATGAGCATGTAAACATTCGGGTCTAACTTACAATGTACAAAGTTCTGTGACAACAGGTAGGAGTCCATCTTGGCATACCATGCCCTCGGGGTCTACTTGAGATCATAAAGAGACTTCTTTAGTCGACAGACCAAAGATGAATCCTACATGAAGCCCCGGGGCTGCTCCATATAGATCTCCTAAGAGAGATCTCCACGAATAAATGCATTATTCACGTCCATCTGATGGACTTCCCATCCTTTGGTTGTCGCAATGGCAAGTGCCAAGCATATGGAATCCATCTTCGCTACTGGAGCGAAGGTCTTGTCATAGTCAGTGTCATGCACCTGTTGAAAGCCTTTGGCGACTAGCCTGGCTTTGTATCTGCTAACATGTCCATCTGTTGCGCTCTTGGTCCTGTAGACTTATACGCACCTGACAAGTTTCCTTCTTGAAGGAAGGGGAACCAAATCCCAAATTTGGTTCTCGAGGAGGGAGTTGTACTCCTCTTGCATGGCGGATTCCCAAAAGGGATTTCCAACAGCCTCACCATAAGACTATGGATCTGAAGATTGAACCAAGAAAAGATGCTTGGGTGGCATCAGTTCAGTGGCGGCGAGTGTAAGAGGAGGCTCCTCGAAATCGGATCGAGTCCTCATGGTATCAGCTAGATCCCCAACAAGATCTCCTACATCCTGAAGAGTGGTCTTGGCCCATTTGGGCCTCGACTTCAGCTCTGCATATGCATGCACTAAATCTGGCTTTGCATCTGACTGTATTGACTCGGTATCTGAATCATATGAATCCTATGAATCATAACTCTCATCTGAAGAAGAGTTGGCATGTGCATGCTCATCATCTCTGACAGGTGGAAGAACAAAAGTGTTTGCATGTGGCTCTTGAGATGCATGCGAGATATTTTCCTCGAATTGGACACTGCGCTCAATGATGAGACGGTCCGTAGAGGGATCAATGAGTTTGTATCCCTTCACACCGTCTAGGTATCCAACAAAGATACACTTTGTACTATGTGGATAAAGTGTCTTCGTCTTCTCAGAGGGAATCCCGACCCATGCACGTGAAACAAATATACGGAAGTGGGTCACTTCTGGTTTGAGGCCGCTCCAAGCCTCGAAGGGGGTCTTATCCTTGACATATCTATGGGGAGATTTGTTTTGGATGTAGTTCAACAATTAAGTGTTTCAACCCATAATCTCTGTGCAAGTGACTTTGCATGCAACATGCAAGATGCCATCTCTTTCAGGGATCTATTCTTTCGCTCAGTAACTCCATTTTGTTGCGGAGTATAGGGAACTGTGTGCTGCAACTGAATCCCGGCCTCAAGACAAAGATTTTGTACCTCATGGTTGACATACTTCCCCCCCATTATCTGTTCAGAGGACTTTGACCTTCCTTCCTGATTGTGTCTCAACATGAGCTTTGAAATCTTTGAGATGCTGAAACACTTCAGATTTTTGCCTGAGAAAGAAAGTCCAAGTGTAGCATGAGAAATCATCAACAAAAATGAGCACATACATTGCTTTACTAATTGATGGATGCGGAAAAGGGCCCATGAGATTGTTGTGGATTAGATCCAAAGGAGAGGAGGCCTTCTGAGTCTTTCCTTTATCGAATTTCTCTTGAGGGTGTTTTCCAAGGACACATTCCTCACAAATTCCTTTGGAGAAGTGGATGTCAAGTAGACCTTAAACCATTCCATGTTTGCTAAGTTGTTGCAAGTATCTAAAATTTAAATGCCCAAACCTTTCGTGCCATATCCTACTGCTTTCATCAGCATGTGTAAGCAGTAATGCAGAATTTGGTTCAATAAATTCAGAAAATGTGTAGAGTCTGGATCGGTGATTTACCTCACCAATAGCAACTTTGGAATTGGTTTGCATGTCATAGATATCCACAACATCAGGTGTGGATATTACTCTCTTTCTAGTGCCGAAGTTTTTCATATGATACACGGAGAGAAGATTGACGGAGAATTTGGGAACATGTAGCACATTCTCGAAGCTCCCGTTTGAGAGTTCAACTCTTCCTTTGTCGGTGACTTCGACTGGAGAGTCGTCCCCCATCATAATAGGAGGACCTTTGCATGCATCCAATGAAGAATAGACTTCCTTTGTGGATGCCATGTGGTGTGATGCACTTGAATCTACAATCCAAGCATCGAGAGAGAAGTTAATGGCAATCAAAGCATGACTAGAATTACCTTTCTTGGGGTTTTGATCTTTTGGCTTCTTCTTCTTCTTGGCACCCTTGGGGATGCGATCTCCAAGGTTGTTTTACTAAAGTATTTGTGCCATTTGATCTATCTTCTTTTGCATGCATGTGGATTCTAGATGGAATCCTCATTGGCATAAGTGCATTTTTCCCCTTTTCTTCCCTTTCCACCTTTGGATCCAGAGGAATCGTTGAAGGGTTTTGAGTACCCTTCCTTCTTTGGATTTGCATGTCCCTTCCCTTTGTATTTTTTTTAGATTTCTAATTTTTGTGACTGCTACAATCTTGCACAACAAGTGCATGCACCTTTGAGCCTTTGATTTTGCCCATATTGATGCACTTGGTCTGCTCTTGCGTCAGAGACTCGATAAAGGCCTCAAGAGAGGGAATTTTCTAGGTAGCTCCAGAGGCAAGCCTAATTGAATGAAATGTGGATACAAACACTGAGTATTCCGAACCAATTTTGGAAAGAATGGTAAGAACCATTTGTTTCTCCTTCTTAGATTTATCAACCCCGCAAGCCTTAAGTTGCGACAACAAATCCTTATATTTGGTAAAAAAATATTGGAGATTGTCGAAGGTTTTTGGATCCAAAGTGAGAAATTCCACCTCGAGTATATGTCCCCCCATCTCGTCCTCCTTGCCAAAAAGTCCTTCCATGGTGGTCCATACTTCATTGGGGGTTTTACAGGAGGATATGTGAAAGATGAGCTAAGGAGAAATGAGACTGCAAATAGTTCCATACGCTTCATCCAACCAATTCAAATACTTTGATTTTTCTATGGCTGATGTAGGTTCAGTATATGTGCCCATGGTTAACCTGTATAATCCTCTGCTTCAAAGATGCAATTCCATCTTGTGCTTCCATGCAAAGAAATTGTACGGTGTAAGAATCAATTCTTTTGGAAATTCCATTTTCCCGCTGTCTTCAATCTTCGGTACCTGCAAAAGGGTTTGGTGTGTCCTTTTCCTAGCAATCCATTGGCTATGATACCATGTAAATGTGGATGAACCTACACAGATAAGATCTATCTAGAAAAGGACATACACAGTTTGCAAAAAAATGAGAAAAGACAGAAATGAGAGAGAGAGAATCAAATAATTGTATTAACCGAATGAATGAATGATAAATTACACATGATATACTCTGTAGAACTCAACTAATGCACACTGGAAGAGAAGCCAATGTGCCCTAGTGGTGGTCTAGAGTGATGTGGACACACATCGATAGTTACAGGAGTTACTGCCACCTAGTCTAAGTCAACTAGCTTCTTAGTCCTCAGTTAATTGACTGAAAGCATCAGTAATGCGCCACTCTTGTGATTATCCCAAGGACAATGCACATTAGTAGTGATGATCCCAATGTTGCATGGTGATGGAACCAATGTGGCATCAAGACTCCACTTAACTGATCCAACCGAAGTGTGAACTGAAGAGAATATTCCCCTAAAATGCAGGAAAATGAGTATTCTCCCTAAAATGTAGGAGACTGGATAATGACTAATAAACATAGGGAAAACCTTATGAAAAAGAAATCCTAGGTGTGTGTAAAGTATCTCCAACAAATAGAATCTTTTATCAATATTCCAAAAGGTAAACAATGTTTGTTGGCCTCTTTGAGGACGCAACCTCCAAATGAGTAGCAGTTCAATACAATGATAATCCTTGACAAATCAATATATGGTTTCCTACCTCTATAAATAGTTTCTCACTACCCAAACCATCAACAGTCCCAACAATAATGAGTACCAACTACCTAGTGGGCCTTACTCCATAACGGTGACCTTTAACATTATTCAACCATATGCCAACTACCTAGTCGGTCTTATTTAAAGAGGATGGCCTCATACGTTAATTAGCTAACTCATAAGCACCTATAACTAGGGAGGGTAAGATAGGACCATAACATACCAACCCCCTTTAAAACAAATGTTGTTCTCAAGGCTATAGATGTGGAAACTGTTGTAAAATCATCATTGGCTCTCGGGTGGCATCTTCGGGCTACATATACTCCCATTGCATTACRACTTATTGGATTATGCATTGTTGTATTCAACTCTCTCTTATGTTTAACACTGCTTCTAGTTCTTTRTGGATGCCAAGTCTTTGTTTATCTCCCATGTYTSCTCTTCAACAATATTCTTCAATTTTGTTATTTACTTGTCCTTATTGTATCCCTAACTTTGCAAGAACTATATTCTACCAATAAAAATGTTAGATACATCTCAATTCCAAGTCTAACAATTTTTTTAATTCTAGTAAGTATTCACTTCATTAGTTTTATCAAATAAAGGCTATAGATCCGTTCTTCCTTTTCAAACAATTCTAAATCAATTCTCCAAGATCTTAACCATCTAAATTATTCCCCTTTGATTATCTTTCCAATGACTACACCCATAGCCAAATTGGGCTTCTAAACTAGGAGTTATAACTCTATGCATTTTGTCCTTTATCCTCATGGACATTTTTTCAACCACTTAGCCTACACACTCCATTCCTCCATTCTTCCAAATTTGGAGGTGTAATCCACCCTTGTGTGTAAGTGCCCTCAATGTTTCTTGCTTATTTTCTATTATCATTGTTCTATTTATATTTTGTTGCAATGGGGGTTCTATGTTGGTTGAAGGGTTGTTGCATTGATTTTTATAACTTTTAGGTTTATATCACTTTATAGCAATCTCTATCATAGAGTAGTTATGTCATACTCCCCCTATATAGTAGGACAACTTTCTTTGTTTAAAGCATTTGATATTTATTTGTAGAATGACACTCATAATGAAAAATATAAAATGAGTATTTGCTTTAGTGACTAGCTCTCATTTTTGCATGAAAATCATTGAAAGTGGCTTGTTATTCTTAGTATAATTACTAGAGTGAGAAAATCAACACCTTGACTCATCATTTGTCCCTTGTTTCCTTTTCAACTCTTTAATAACTTGACTCTATAGTTAGATAAGTTAATTTTGCATTTCATATATTGTATTCTTGTAAGTAGGAGTTGTGTCTATCTTCCACAATGATAACATTTGGAATATTAGATACATCTTTAAGTCTCACTGGATAATTAGTCATTGCAACTCTACCGATTCTTTTCAACTATGCTCTACGATTCTTTTGCCTCTATAGTTGTTCTACCTATCCAAGTCTTAGATCATTGTCTTCATAGCTCTTCTAGCATTTCTATTCAATTTTCCTTTCCAAGTCTTGCATTTTGATATACGCAATGATTTTGGCCTTTGCAATCTTTCTTTGTTTTTAGTATTACAACTACAATAAACCAGAGTTGCAACCTATAGCTATAGTGTTCGATTAGTCCATAAACCTATGTTTTTTTTAACTTCATTCTTCAATAATCTAATACTACTCTACTGCTCACTAAATTTGTGTTCTTCCAATATCAAGCATGTATATATAGCCCCAAGGGTTAACTCAAGTGGTTTGGCTTGCCATGATGAAGCCATGATGCCTAGGGAAGTCACAAGATGAAATCCACCGAGGTCCCTTAAGGTTAGGCATACATGTTGTTTATCAGTGATATTTACCCTCGACATCATCAACGAAATGTGAGGAAACACCTGGAGGGTTTCCCCAAGGAAATTTAACATGGAATATATATATATGAGGCCATGGTTCACAAGTTCAAATCTAGCCAAGTTCCTTGGGGTTACAATGATTGTGGATGGCGACAAACCCTCCCTCCCTCCATTTGAATATTCCAAGGATTGCTCAACCCCTTCTATGATTCATTTCATAAGACTAAGACCATTCCTTTCTATCATTAATCTTCCCTTCTATGATTTATTTCATAAGACTAAGAACATTCACTTATATCATTAATCTCCCCTTCTGTGATTCATTTCATAAGACTAAGAAAAGCATAAGCCCTCGCTTAACTTATTAGGCCTAACAAATGCAAAAAGAATCTTCATAGTTTGTTTCCTTGAAAAACAA
>SNQJ01S0218136.1:0-15327 GCA_010110895.2 Picea sitchensis | reverse complement strand
AACCTTCTAGCTATAGATCTTGTTTTTGAATTTCTTGACACTTCCATCAGTTGCATGCTTGATCTTATAGATCCACTTGGAAGTTACCACAAACTTCCCTTTCAAGTTCCTAAATAATATCTTATGCATCGTTCTTTAATATGTATTGGTATTCTTCTATTATGACATCTTGTCATACCAGTTCTCTTGTTTCTTTTCTAAGAAAAGGAGTCTCAGCATCAATGAAGTGGCTCATGACTGAAGGATAGCTCGAAAAATCTCTTTTTTCTTTTTCAGAATGTGGCTTGAGAGGATTGTATGTTTCTCTACCTCTTGTAGAGTGAGTTTAGGTAGGCCTTTTATG
This sequence comes from Picea sitchensis, assembly GCA_010110895.2. Lineage (NCBI taxonomy): Eukaryota > Viridiplantae > Streptophyta > Pinopsida > Pinales > Pinaceae > Picea > Picea sitchensis. The sequence goes on along the minus strand of SNQJ01S0218136.1, from coordinate 14,984 downwards.
CCCTACTGCAATATCTCTGAACATATTAACTGGAGCAACTGGAATAATGTATTTCTCCCTCTGAACTGTTGAAGGGGGAGAAGGTATAATCTTACTGTCAATATCCATCTAAGATTCTCTGGATCTTTGAAGGACTATCTCTTCTTCAAGGACAACGTTTCTGCTTGTCTCAATCTATCTCTAACCAAGGATATCGATATGGAATGTCTTTGAAGATTCACTGTATCCTTTCTTTCTAAAGGATCTAGCTTGGACTTCTTCTCTTTGTATGAAAGTACACTGGGCATCCAAATAACTTGAAGTGATTAATTTCAGGATTCACTCTGGTGAAGGATTCTATTATGGTGAAGACTCTTGTTCTAAACATATACTGTGTCATGCATGCTTATGCCCATCAAATCATAGAAAGATTCTGATCACGCATTATTGCATTGACTGTCTCAAGGATGGTTCTATTCTTCCTCTTTCTCAAATAGTTTTGACTCCCTCTGAAGGATAAGCATCTTCCTTTGTTCTTGACCTGTCTGGAACAAGAAAACAAGAGGAGACAAAACAAGAATATGTCCTAAAGGAGAATAATGAGTACATCTCTAGAATTAAAAAAATTTAAGGATTGTTATCACAACTACAACACCTATTTGTGATGTAGAAAAATTTATAAATATAAGTTAGATTAATGAAAATTACAACAATCAAACTTGGAGTCTTCACTTCCAGTGTGTTTATTTTTTCTTCCAAGTCTCCTTCACTCAAGATAATAAGTGCTTTCTTTAACCTATCTTTTGTACTAGGACAATATTTTATCTTGACAGAAGGTTGGGTTAGAGAACAAAATCTATGATCTCAACTTTAATTCATCTAATATATTGAATTTAATTTTGACCAAAGGTTAGTATGATGGTCATAGCTTCAACATGCAACCTAGATCAAAATAATGTCATAACAAATAGATGCATATCAGAATAATCAAACCTGGGTTGCATTATTCCTCTAAATGTGTTGGATCTTGAGATCCTTCTAAGAATATGTCCTAAAGGAGAATAATGAGTACATCTCTAGAATTAAAAAAATTTAAGGATTGTTATCACAACTACAACACCTATTTGTGATGTAGAAAAATTTATAAATATAAGTTAGATTAATGAAAATTACAACAATCAAACTTGAAGTCTTCACTTCCAAGGTAGTTTATTTTTCTTCCAAGTCTCCTTCACTAAGATAATAAGTGCTTTCTTTAACCTATCTTTGTACTAGGACAATATTTTATCTTGACGTAAGGTTGGGTTAGAGAACAAAAATCTAAGTCTCAACTTTAATCAATCTAATTAGTTGAATTTAATTTTGACCAAAGGTTAGTATGACATAGCTTCAACATGCAACACCTAGACTGCAACAATGTCATAACAAATAGATTCATATGAGAATATTCAAACCTGGGTTGCATTATTCTCTAAATGTGTTGGATCTTGAGGATCCTTTCCTGATCTATGACAAAAGATCCTTTCTCCTGCGAAATCCCCTTTAAATCTTAACAATTTAAACATATGTGAGTACAGCTCCAACATTTGTAGGTAGTGGCACCATCCGGGTATCAAATCTGCACATATTTACCAAATTCTTAAAAGACTTTAAGGGCGACTACAACTGGTACAACAACTAATACTTTAACCGGATAATCGCGAACTTCAATTGATAATCTTAACCAGATTCTAAAGTCATAGTCCTGATATCAAGAACTAGGGTTTTGCTGAGTAAACCCTAATTTTGCAAACTTCAATTTGAAATTCGATCCAAGGGATAGGTGCGCTGAGATGAGGCAAGTAAGATGGTGTAGTCGATTGAAAAATCCAAATTTTACCCCCTCAAACTTGACCAACGGATTTCTCGACTGGTGCTTCCAGTTTTCTCGGGTACTTTGGTACTCGGGTACTTCTCGGTTTTCTGCACTTCTAAGACTTCTTTGTGAAAACTAGGCTCTAATTTTTCAGAGATCTACCCAATCGGTAAGCAGCACTGGCGCCAAAGAGTTCTTTGGGTTAGGGGTGCACTTTTCTAGATGGTTTTGAGGCTAAAAATATCCTTCAATAAAAAGCCCTAATTTCTCAGACGACAACAATGACGTTTCCTTTCTCTTGTGAAGAATGCTTGTGCAAATGGGTTCTTGTAAGACTTATATTCGATACCTCATGTTGATTTTTCATAATCTAGGTTAAGCATGTAGTTAATTTAATTTCATCATGTATTAACCATAAACAAGAATGTTGCAAAGAACCAAGATCACAAGAAGAAACACCATGCACAAGAACACAAGATATATCCTGGAACCCTTTCTCAAACAAGGGAGAAACCCACCAAATCCTTTGCTATATTCTCAAGAGAAAGACTCACCACCAAGAATGACTTAGCACACAAGAGGGTGCTTAAGCCCTATTACTCTAGCGCCCAAGAGAGGTGGCACCTTTGCCAAAGAGAAGCACTTGTTGAAATTTCCAAATCAAATAAGGAAGATATGATCTACAATGGAGAATCATTCTCTACTTATATTAGACTTGACCACTCAACAAAGGCTTGGCTCAACATTGACCTCTAAGTCATTATATAATTTATTATTATTATATTACTAATATTAATATTAATATTAATATCAATATTAATTATCTTTTACATTTATTATTAAACACATTAAGGTAGGGATGACATGCACTTTACATAACAGTTAGGGTTACATGAAGGTATGAATTTTGAAAAATATATAGCAAAGGATCCAATACACCTACCTGTTTTTCATCCACTAGTGGCACATTCATAGGGATGCCATGGACCTATTTCACTACATTACAAATATGAACCAGGTATTCACACGTTCACTTGTGCTCGGCCACAGACACGCCCACTCTGGCTGTAGATCTGCTTTCTCACTGCCACCTATAGGAGGATCATCCATAGTCTTCTTTTTCAACTCTTTTGCTGCTCAGAGGGAGGCCATCACATCATCTTCATTTTTTGTTCTCATGATGATGTGCCCAACACTTTTGATATTTCCCACATTCACCTCAGGTTCTACCTAATGTGCACGTCCTAACTCAACATCACTCTTACATCGGATAATCATCCGGAATTCTTCTCTCTCACTTCATGGAGAAGGAAAAGTTATGTTCTTGACTCGGCCCCAGTAGAACCACAAACCTTCTGATAGGGCTTTCTCCCAAAGTTTGTGTTTCCAGAGAAAAGAATTATAGCTTCTATGCTCCACACTTCTCACAGGTTTGTAAGTCGGAGGATGTCTCCCATAGTTGTATTCATCAACACCTGTAAGTGAACCTAACCATGAGCCTATTTCATCTGATCATTCAACACAAAATTATGTGCACTATTTTCATCCTCATCATAAAAATTGAAGGAATAGCTATCATGCTTTCAGACATTTGTAGAAGAGACATGAAAAGACATAATTGTGCACCAATGTCGACTACTAGGATAAATTGTGGTTGGATTTATGGACATCGTGGAGTCATTTGAATATATGTTTGAGGAATTCATATCATTATGTATCATTAGTTATACATTCGTGCAACATTACTCTTACTTACTAAGGATTACCTTGGATGTGGTCGACTGAGGATTGACTCGACATGACAGTCGACTAGATTTTTGACTAAGTGCTTATGAGAAGCACAATTTCAGAGCATCCCTTTTCCATTGATGTCAAAGGGGAATTTACATACATGGGGTTAATTCTCTCTATTCCTAGGATATTTGCAGACAGGGGGAGAGTTGCATACAAGGGATACCCTTTTCTATTCTAGGACTACATGCTGCAGTGGATTTAATAATGACAAGGTAGAGATTGTTGGAATTATTATCATTGATGTCAAGGGATTACTACTAACATGGCATTACAATACACATAACATTTCCAAGATTGATTTATATATATATATAGGTCTACAAGTATATTAAAAAAGGTGCATTTGAAAAAGTAAAAAGTGAATGGTGGTTTCAAACCCATGGTTTGGGGTATTATAACATGGTATTTGGGGTATTTTCCCATGGTATTGGGAATTAATTATTTAATTAAGGGACATGTCCCCTCATGAAGGGTTATGAAAAAAGTATTAAAATGAGAGAGCATTGAGAGAAAGTGTGTGTGTAAAAAAATGGATTAGCAAATATTGAAATGCTAAATCAGTTTCAAGTCATCTTAGGATTTTCGTGATAAATCTTTATGTGATGCTCGTGACCTTGACATTTTGTAGAGATAGAGGAGATATTGGTGTAGACGTGGTAGAAATCTTAGATGTTGTTTCAACGCTAATTTGGTAGATATTCCCCGTGGAAGTTAGGTTCCCCGGCGTTCCTAAATCAATTTCAAACATGTTAGCTTGGCACTTTCTCGGCCATAAATTCATTTTCATGAAGTTTCGCACTCCAGCTTTTTTGCAGAGATAGTGGAGAGATATAGGTGTACATGTAGTAAAAATATAAGATTCTTGTTAGCTATAATTTTGGATACATTCCTTGTGGAAGAATTCTCCTGAAATCAAATTCAAACAAGTCATATTGAAAGTTTTTCTATAACATATTTTCTAGGATGTTTTGCACTTTAGATTTTGTGGAGATAGAGGAGAGAAATTTTTATACATATGGTAAATATATTATATGTTGGTTCACTATAATGTCAAAGATATTTTATGTGGAAGTTAGGGTTCCTAAATCTCCTGAAATAAGTTTCAAATAGGTCAACTTGGTACTTTTGTTGTAACTTATTTTCTATGATGTATCGTAATCTCAATTGTTTATAGAGATAGAGGAGAGTTATTGGTGTACATGTGGTAAAATATCATATGTTGGGCTTGATATACTTTCACATATATGATATATGGAAGTTAGGGTTCACCACTCTCCTAAAATCAATTTCAAGCTGTCACTTTGACACTTTGCTATAACTTATGTTTTGGGATGTTTAAGATCCTGAGATTTTTCAAAGACAGAGGAGAGATATTGGTGTACATGTGGTAAAAATATGATATTATGGTTCACTATAGTTTCAGAGATATGTGTTGTGGAAGTTAGGGTTCTCATCACTCCTAAAATCACTTCAAACAAGTCATCTTGGCACTTTTGCTATACTTTGTTTTTGGGATGTTTTAGACCTTTTGAGATTTTGTAGAGATAGAGGAGACACAAAAAAGTAACTTAGGTAAAATTTCATAACCATATTTGAGAAATTGGATATTCAACATGTTGCAATGAAGCTTGTTCTTGGGAAGAGGCCCTCCAAAACAACAAGATTCTCGTGAAAGTTTCCATTTGAAAATCAAATTTGGTCAAACCCGGCAGTGAGGAGACCTAGTGAAGGAAGAAGCAGCGAGTAGGCTCAATAAAGGAAGAAGTAGCAAGCATACATGGTGAAGGTAGAAATAGCAAGAAGACTCAGTGAAGGTTGGTGAAACCTCATATATTGGCGTCTCTTGCTAAGTTGGTTCTTAGTGGTGGGGGATTGGTGTTCCAGTAGATTGGTGTATATGATGATGTGTAAGAGATTGGTGTCTCTTTAAGTTGGTGCTTAGCAGTGGATATTGGTGTCTCCAGTAGATTGATGTCTACAAAGATATGAAAGAGATTGGTGTCTATTTTTAAGTTAGTGCTTAGTGATGGGAATTGGTGTATCTAGTAGATTGGTCTCTATGAAGATATATAAGAGTAGGTTGGTGCATACTAGGATTTGTATTAGTGAGGATTGGTGTCTCTAGCAGGTTGGCACCCACAAATATGTGTAAGAGTAGGTTGGTGCCTACAACAATTATAAAGAGAAGTTTCATGGTTTACTACTAAAAGGGTTTCAATGCAAATCTTGTGTTCCATGTTCTACAATTAATATGTGATTCTCTTATGGTTGATGAATGTTTGAAAGTAAAAAATTGTCTTATGTTGATTCACCCCTTCAAGATAAGTGTGTTATTAATGAAAGTTCATTTAATGAATATGAAATGAACAAATTGGTTCATAAATTGAATATCCAAAAATAAATAGGATGACATAAAATAATCCATCTCGATTAAAATAATATATTGAATATCAAAATATGAGAGATGATGATACAATGCCATGTGGTGATGTACTTGTAAGATTGAATAGAACAATGGTTGATAGGTCTATTATTCCCTCAATAACTCACAAAGTTTTAAGAAAAAACCTCCCTTTCTTCTTTTTAGGATTTGTATTGATCTTATCCCCTCATTGTGGTTTATTTCAATTCTTATTAAAATGAATTACTTTTCAAAATTTTATTATTTGATTTCCACATCGATCCTGTTTACTTTATTTTTATTTTTTCCTTTAGTTCGATCTCAAGTTTTCTTTTGATTAAGTTTCTTTTTCTCTAATTTTTTCATTTCTCTTTTCTTCCTTATTATTTTATCCTAACTTTTCTCCTATGATTCCATAGTTAGGATCGATTGTCAAATCATCCCCCTTTTTAATTTTGTTCACATTATCTTCACTTGATTTCAAAATCATACACGACTTCAACATCAACCCCCTTCTATTCTTCATTTGAATGGTCATTCAAATTCTTCTTATCTTCAAACTAACTTTCCCTTAATTTTTTAAAATTAGGCCCGACTTAAAAAATTGGGCTCTATCCTCACCTTCAAGCCTTTTCCTGATTTAGAGATTGGCCTTGATTTCCAAATCGGTCCATCCCATCATCATTCAAAATATACTATTTTTTGTTATTGTTCGATGATTTTTGTTTTGTTTTATCTTTTCTTAAAGATTTGGGCTGAACCTTGGATAGCCATCTTTTTTTTAACTGGCACAAACCTTCGAATAATGCCTTATCATCATTGAATTTCCTAAACCTTGGTATTATTTATGGATTGGATTGTTCTTCGAAATCGAGCCTTTACCCATCGAAAGATATTGAGAAGGGCTCTCAGTTTCTTAATCAGACTTGATTCTTAGATTAGGAACCGTATCTTTCAAACTCTTTGCATGCATGAAATATTTCCAGTTCTTGAATTGTATTCTTTAACAAATAAATGTTACTTATGCATTAACACACTTTTAAATTATGTCATGTATTGTCTCAATTCGACAATGTTACGACTTAAACAACCACCTTTTTGAACTTTACTAATAAGAATGATTTTTGAAATATAAATTAAAGTTTGAATGTAAGCTTATCATGGTTAAATTAGTAGATATGTTGAGCTAGTGGGTTGTTTCCCTCGGTAATTCTCAAGGCTACAAAATAATGTAGGAATGTTTTGATTTGAACATTTAGGGGCATTTTTATTATAATTTTCAGTATCAATCATCCTACATGCAAATTGTTTTCTTAGTTTGAATCTACATTGAGAATTTTTATTTGGAAGTTGAAGTATAAATTCCAATACAATGACATGCACCTCAATTGGTTAATATTCTTGAACCTTGAAATCTTGTTTAATTTGAATAGTTAAAAGGGACCTACTAGTTCAATTAATTTGATTTGGAAATTAACCATGTGTGCACTATTTTTTCTATGCTAACATGCAAGAATTTGTATATGGCTTCCAAGGGAAGTGGAAAGAGGAAGAAATGTCCTTAGGAAAGATCAACCGCAAGTCAACCTAAAGAGATAATTGAGATACTTGAAGATCCTAATGAAATAGTTCTGATTAACATGAAGGCAACCATACTAGTAGGAGAATAATAAGCAAGGAATGAAACCCCCAAGAAAATGTTGAAGTTGAAATAAAGAGGGATGAAATTGAAGCATACAAGGTTAGAAGAGAAGGAGAAGAACAAGTTAAATAATTTACATCCAACAAATACCAAACTCATGAGTTCATTGACTATGCCTTTAGGGTACAAAATGAATTGAATGTTGTGCAAAGAAAATTAAATAATAGAGAACAACATTTACAAGCACATGGGAAACATATATTATAAGTCATTAAATATATCCAAGTATGAAAACTAAAGTACCAAAAAGCTCAATTGTAGTTTGAATAGTTAAAATATTGTCATTTTTCACTAGAATAAATTCCTTTTGAAGTTCATGTTGTTCCTTTAGAATTCCTAAAAAAAATGGAATATGATCTAAAACATTAAAAGAAAATAGATTATGATTCCCTCCAAGGGATTTCCTATGAAGTCAATGACTCTACTATGATTTGGTAGTTGATAGAGAATATGGCAAACAATTGTCACTTCCCTTCTTTTGGACCTATGAATAATTTATTTCCACAATCACAAGTGTCTAAATACTTGGAAACCTACATTAGCACTAGCAAGAAGGATATAAAATCTCTCCCCAAGATGGTTAATGAAGCTGCCATCCAAAGGTTTATTGAAGCTCCTACTCGACATATGACACCAATCAAGAATATATTTCCTAAAATGGAGAAATGTGAGAAAATAATAAGGAAAAATATTGCATAATATAGAGCCTCCCTTAAGCATCACACCTTTTCTCATGGGGATACACTCAGCCAAAGTTTTGAGGAATAGGTTTCCCCTTTATAAGAAAATGGAGAAGGGAATTAAAAGAAGCTTCCTTAAGCCAAGTAGAACGTTATTCTAGAAGAAAATTTGAAAAATACAAAAAGAAATTTCTCTCAACCAAGCAAAAGGTAAAAATCAAAGGGATTCAAATCCTCATGTGGGAAAATAACACAAAGTGATAGGGGAAAACAACAGGTAAGGAGGGGAAACAAATATCCATCTAAGTGTATCACGTATGTGAGTTTTCCTCCTTATTCTTTTTTATAAATAAGATGAATTCTATTGTACAAACACCTTTTGCTTCCTAATTTTGTAAACTATTTTAGGAAAAATCAATGAATGAGAAACCACTGTTGTCCAAGCTATTTTGGAGACAAAATTTAGTTTTGGAACTTATGACATGTATACCTTTTTCCTCGCTAGTTTACTGAGTTTTGGAATGGTGTGAGCATATTCTTTTAGTGTGTATACTTTTATCATGTATGAGAAACTTGTCGTATTTGGTTTATCTCACAAATTATTTGTCTATAGATATAATCATACTACTATAGTCGGTCGTTCATTTTCAAATTTCATGTTATAAACTTTTTTTAAATTTATTCATTTATTTTCCTAATAACTTTCACTAAAATATAAAGTACTAATATATTTGATGTTGTGTTTACCACCTTGATTTTGTTGGTTTACCTGGGAATTACTCTACATTTTGCATATTACAATAGTTGCATCTCATTTATTTCATTGTAGAAAAACCTAAATGGTGGACCAAGATGCAACCTATAAAACCTCCTAAAACCAGTGAAAGGTTGTTGGGCCATAAGCTAGATGGATTCCCTATTCCAAAAGTAAGTTCTAATTGGGACCTTTCATCGGGGCGAATCCCTCAATAATTGTATGAGAGGTCACTTACTAGAAATAGTTTTGGCACTAGAAGGAGATTTTTCATTATATGACTAATAAAGACAACTTGCATAGTAATTTCCCACAACATAATTTAACTCATACTCTTTTTAGTGCTTGTTCTAACCCTGAAAAAGTTTTTGAAGAAATGATTGTATGTTGTTCCTAATCAAGAAGTTAACGAGTTTCATTGACTTTCATAAGCATATGCTAATAAAATAGGCAAGTTCCCACTTGTTTTTGTTGTATTACTGAGAGGGGTGGGTGAATTAGCAATAGAGCAATATGATCCTTTTTAACCATATATAATCTAAGTGTTATATTAATGTAGCATTATCATCCAATAACGGGCAGAGTAAATAAGCAATGAACAATGAACAATCATACACATACATAGTACACCAGTTGTTTTAATGGAAACCCAAAGTGGGAGAAACCACATAATTTTTCTTATATGTCTTAAAGAATTACATTCATTGGAAGCACCAACTTCGAAAGTGGTTATCCCTAAAAATGATGAAAATAGGTTAAGTGACCTATAAATGGGTTATGACCTAGAAGAAAGTTAAGGACCTAGAAATGGGTTAAGTGACCTAGAAATAGGTTAAGTGACCTAGAAATGGGTTAAGTGGACCTAGAAGATGGAGAGTATAACAAGAGTCAATGCTCTTCATTTTACATTAAATGAGAATATTGAATATATATATAGGTGACCCGAGGTAACCAAAGGATATCTAAATAATTCTGTGAGGAAGGGAAGAAAAGAGGTCAAATTCAAGGGAGGATAAATGTTTTTGATGATGCTTTCTTAAGGTATGTTATTTGCTGTGTCATCTCACCATTTTCAGAATAATTGTTTTTCTAGAATGATTCAGACTGAGATTGATAGGCCATTGAGGAAACATATCCAAGTATCTATGGTCTCTACAACAATGGAACTCTTCTAATTATGGAAAGTGGTTAACCCCAAAATGAGGAAAATAGGTTAAGGACCTATAAATGGGTTAAGTGACCCAGAAATAGGTTAAGAGGCCTAGAAATGGGTTAAAGGACTAAAGAGATGGATTGAACTTCTTCGGAAATGATAATTCAGCCTAAATCATTGGAGAAGGCAGAGTCCAAATTGTGAATAAGAATGAAAAGGAAGAAGATGCTCTACTAGTAGAAGATATCAAACATAATCTTCTAAGTGAGTCAAATGTGTGACCAAGGTCATAAAGTTACTTCATTCACAAAAATGGAGAAGAAATCAAAGAACTAGAATTGTTCAAAAGTACTAAGATCTCTTCCTATGAGATTTGGACCTAAGATATCAACACTAGAAGAAATATCGTGATATAAAATCAATAAGCATGGATGAAATTACATGGAATCTTCACAAAATATGAAATGAGAACCTGAACAGAAAATCTAGATATAAAAGAAGCATCCTTCAAAGCATCCAAAAAGTCAAAGAAAAGGGAAGGAAAAGAACATAGCAACAACAATGATGTTTCTAAGATGATGAAGAAGTGGCCAACTTTATCAAAAGATTGAACAAGGGAACCAACGTAGGTATAGAGGTAAGCTTCCTTTAATTTGTTTTAATTTTGATGGTATTGGTCATTTTTCTAACAAATGTCCTCATAAGAAAAAGATAAATGATGAAGGTTACTCAAAATCCAAACTTAACATATAAAGGAAAAAGAACCACAAAGACGCTTTTAAGAAAATTTTATGCACCAAAGAAGACATATCATCACCGATGAAGATGAAGTCAGTGAAAGTGAGACAAAAATATTTCTATTCATGGCATTAGAAGACTGATAAAGAAGACTTCAAGAAGAATATGAAGAAGCCAAGAAGAATATGAAGAATTCAAGAAGAAATTAAAGAGGCATAAGTTGACTACTAAGAGGAATTAATGTGTTTCATAGAAGCATCTAAGAAAAAGAAGAAAACAAGAAACTACAAGCATAACTAGGACAAGAAAGAAGACACTCAAGAACTAGAACAATGATCACAAATTTGAAGGTTCAAATAGGAAGAAGATAAAAGAATTGAAGAAGCACTCAAAGAAAAACTAGAAGAAAAAGACAAGATCATTGAAATTCTAAAGCATAGATTGTCACATTAAGAAAGGATATTCAAAAGAAAAAATATGCGAACAACTCAAAAGTTTTGGATGACATTATCAATAGTAAAAAATCTCATCATGACAAGTCCTGACTTGATACAATCAAACGTAAAAAGGATCATATTTCTATTAATGATTCAATTCCCTCCTGCTGATCCAACAATTGGTATCAGAGTTGGTTCTTTTAGGAAATAGTTTAAAAACTAGAATGAGATCATGAATTATTATGAGAATGGAGTACCAATGTTTAATGGTCATAATGGTTTTAAGTATGATATGTGTAGCATAAGGAAGAAAGTATTTTACAGTACTGTGGATACTATATTTGGCTATCAATTGTTACAGATATGATAGTTCAAAAAGGGCAAGAACAAGTAGTGAAGAAGGAATTGAGGAAGAATAACAAAATAGCAATGGATTTCATCCGGAAGGATTACCTTAAACTGTAAGAGAAAAGGTTGGTAAATTTTCATCAACAAAAGAACTTTGGGATAAGTTACATGATTACATATTCTTCACCCATCGCAGACCTGAAAGCTAAAGAAGATGCAGATATAGAACAACAAGAAAGATGCTCATCATGTCGTAATATCGGAAGAGGAAGAGTATGAACAAGAAAAAGTTGATTACAGAGAAACATTGATCAATGCAATTAAATCTAAGGAAAGAAAAGAGAAGAAAAAAGTCATTCAAGAAAGAATTGATGAACTAAAAGGAAAGTTTTCAAGCTCCAAAAAGGATCTAAGTCATCAAAAATTTAAGAGCTCAACTAGAAGAGGCCATAAGAATCGAAGAAACTCTAGAATATCAAAAGACATGTTTAGAAGCCAACAAAACAACGTGAAAGGAAGAAGCTTTGAAAGAGAGAAAGGATACCGATGGATCATCTCTGCTGAAAGAACCAATGACTTAAACCAACTTGAGAAAGAGTTTGGTCAAGAAGAGAGAAGACCGAAGAAAAAATAATTACATTGGAAAATCCAACTTGAAGAAGAAAAAGAGAACAAAGAGGTCATGAAGTCTCGTGATAATGAAGAAAGAAGAAGAGGTTGAGAATCTTGAAGAATAAGTTGTCACATTGAGAAGCAAAATTGTCAAGCTCAACAAGAACGCTGAAGAAATAGAAACATCCACATTAGTTATAGAGAATGAAGAGAAGCACCTAGGTTACAGAAAAGAAGAATGAAGAAAATAGAAAGAGTTATGCAAAAGTACTCAAAGGAACAAATCATGGTCAACCGTAATCTAAGAAACCTATTGAAGATACATATTCAAGAAGACCATCCATGTTCAGCCACAAAGAAGTTTAAATCATGATCATGATCATCAAGGAAAATTCAAGGACTACGCTTCAACAAAGAAGATCATTCACCTCTGTGCATGCAAATTCATTTTATGGTCATTGCTTTTATTTTGTACTAACTTTGACATAAGGTTGCAGACAGTGGATTATAAAAGAAATGTTCAAGCAAGAAGTACCTATGTGGTCGAACGTAACATTGAGTGTTACATATGTCAATAACTATAGACACATAGACAATTATTGTAGAAGCATGATCGATACTTCCATGAAAGAGAATACTGATATCAAATATAAGAAAGTATGGATAAGAAAACATGAATAACAATTGAACAAAGACCAGGTACCAGAGATCGCAAGATTGACAATAAAACGAGATGAAGAAAATTCTACAGAGAAAAAGAAAGATGTCAGATACATAAAGGTTTGGAAAATAACTGAAATAAAGGAAGGGCATGTAAATAAGGAACTGGTTCAAGAGATTGTACTTTCAGGCATTGTAGTGAAAGATGAATCCACAAACAAAAATAAAGAAGTCAGAGCTCAAAGAGATAATGAATCTACCAATGAAGATGATGATGAATACACATCAGAGCATGAATTGTTCTAAGCCATCCGGCCTAGAGACTCCCAATTAATATGAATATTAGACAGGGGGAGTCTATGCGATAGTTGTGATAGACCAAAGAACCATCCTTCAAGGAGCTTGCAGAGTTTGAGAAGACAGATTCAGAGAAATCAGTTAGTATAAATACAGTTTGATAGATTAATTAAAACTTCATGATATTATAGTGATAAATGTGTCAACATTATGGACAATTTCGCAAGTAGATTCTTGGACAATATGGACAAAGATGGATTCATAAGAACACTTAGCAGGTTTGGACAGATATATGATAGTGGACGAGAGCATGGATTCATAGATTGGTCTAGAGAGTGGTTCAGAGACAAAGGAACATTATCATAATGGATGATAATTACTTAGGAAATGACTTGAACAATGCTAATGGATTCCAAATTGATAGATATTTTTTGGACACATGCAGTGCATACATTAGTTCACATTCAAAACAGAGTAATGCTCAAAAACAACAATGACAAAAATCCCTACAAACTATGGAAAGGAAGCGCAGACAACAACCTCTACATAAAGGTAACTCAAGCTAATATTTTATTAATTGAAATTTATGTTGGTGATATTGTTTTGGAAGTACTAATGGCAGGTTAAGCCAGAAATTTGCAAAGGATATGTAGAATGAATTTGAAATGTCATTACTTGGAGAACTATTCCTCTTTTTGGGTCTTCAGATATGTCAAAGAAACGAAGGAATTTTTATTTCTCAAACTAAGTATATCGGAGAAATGTTAAAGAGGTTTGGAATGGAAGATTGCATACCAGTTACCACTCCTATGAAAACTAGTTGCAAGTTAAGAAAATATGATGATTCAAAGTCTACAGACCAGAGGAAATACAGTTCAATGATTGGTAGCTTACTATATGTGACAACATCCAGACTAGATGTAATGAAGGGAGTTGGACAGGTGGTACGATTTCAAGCAACATCAAAGAAATCACATTTATTAGAGGTGAAGAGGTTTTTCAAATATCTCAAAGGAACATAAGAGTTTGGATTATGGTTTCCAAAAGGAAAGGATCTATCACTTATTGCCTACACAGATGCAGATTGGGCAGGTTTCATTGATGACCGACAAAGCACCAGTGGAGAAAAGTTCTACTTGGGTGAGTGTTTAGTATCTTGTCTAAGCAAGAAATAATCATCAATATCCTTATCTACATTCGAGGCATAGTATATTGCAGCAGCAACATGTTGTACACAGGTTCTATGTATGAAACAAACTTTGAGAGATATACAGGTTAAGTATGATGATCCCATTCCAATCTATTGTGATAATATAAGCATCATCAGTATCTCAAAAAACCCAGTGATGCACTCCAAGATGAAGCACATTCCAATCAAGTATCACTTTCTACGGGAACAGGTTGCAGAGAAGAGCATCATATTTGAATATGTGGGAACAAAGGAACAAGTGGCATACATCTTTACAAAACCGCTTCCACGGGAAGCCCTTTAGTATCCTCACCAAAGACCAGGAGTAATTTCTAGTCCAAAATGAATGCTTTTGAATTCTTATCTTATATGTCTTAGATGTACA
>SNQJ01S0218134.1:0-15328 GCA_010110895.2 Picea sitchensis | reverse complement strand
GGATTTTAAAACAATGAATCCAACAAATTGATAAGTGAAAAAGTTGGGCATGATAATGAATCCAACATTAAAACACTTGTAGAATAACTTGTAGATGTATAAGAATGTATATGTTGAAGGAACAAAAAATAGGGTTGAAAGGACTCAAATTCCTATATTATGAAACTCTTTATATGCATAAATACTTCATGCAAAATAAAAATCATAAAACCAAATTTAATATAAAGTGTGTTTCATTTATCTTCAACTCGCACAAATATTGCCTACAACTTACATCATATTATCTCTTGATTGATTAACAACAGTGGTGGTCATACCAAATTGTTGTATGCAAATTAATTCAAATAATGAGAATAGAATAGAGACATAACATGAGAAGCTTAACTCGGAAAATAGAAAAAGGAACGGGGCTCTACATAAACAAGAGGTGAATCCAATGAATGGTTCCCTCAATGAGAAAACCCTATGGGATTATTCCAGAGAAGCCCAGTCTACATTGTCTATAATTCCTCCCCCTTTCAAAGTCTTTAGCTGTTGCTTTTAACTTCATTGAATGTTGCTTTGAATGCTAGAAATTTTCCTTGAATTTTGAAATTGAATACAAAAATAGTGTGAAGATAAGCATCTCTGGAGGATTTTACACCTAGGGCATTTAGTCATCCCATATTTCCTGAAAATAGAATTATTATTGTCCATATTATCCATGGGAAACCTGGATTTAGCTCTGTACAAAACTTAAATCTCAGCAACTGTAAGTTGAGTCCCAAAGGAACAATGATCATCGATTTGCAAGATTTATCACACATTCATAGGGAAAATTATTTTCAATGAGTTTATATTGAAAACGCATTCCTATGTTATTTGTATGTAATCAGGGAAGTTGTGGAACTATGTGCAACTGATACAAAGGATTAACTTTTAGTCATAGGGCACGGATCACAAGACCGACCATAATCCTTGATCAATACTAGTCTTGATAACCCGGTGGTTGGTTGACTCGGTGTCTGGTTGTTCTAAAGACCAGTTCTTGGTGTAAATAAACTTCCCGATGTCACAATTTCAAGATAACCAGGTTCTCGGTTGGCCGATTGAAACCATATTTGAAACAGTACAAAATATTATTTGGCAGGGTCACTTCTGGTGAACTAGTTATTTGGTGTTGTGTATCCCTCTATAGCGCAGTTCTTATTTAGTCCAGTGGCGGTTGTCCCACTGACTGGTTCAAACCAAACCGGAATCAATAGTCATAAAAATTTGTCTCGGTTGGCCGATTGAAACCATATTTGAAACAGTACAAAATATTATTTGGCAGGGTCACTTCTGGTGAACTAGTTATTTGGTGTTGTGTATCCCTCTATAGCGCAGTTCTTATTTAGTCCAGTGGCGGTTGTCCCACTGACTGGTTCAAACCAAACCGGAATCAATAGTCATAAAAATTTGCGTCAGTTTACTCTCGGTGGCTTGGTGCCCTGGAGCTCCTTTCAGTTAGCACCCTTTCTTTAACTTGTGTTCATATGAACTAGAGTGTGTGGCTCATCTATGGAAGATTTTTTTAGGACTTAGGAATGGCCTTAATCGTCTCATTCATATATACAAAAATATGAAAACCTTAGCCTGATTTTCAACAAAATTAACTTAAATTGACAAAATCAATTTAGGTTATAACATTAGGTTCCATCTAGGGAGTGTGTCTCCCTATGAGGCATGAAAGAACTGTAAACCTTGTGCTTTCATTCCTTATAAATATAAATCTAAACCCATGCTTACTCTATGAAACCTGTAATTTGTTTTGCTTGTTCTGAAACCATTTCCTCAAACCACTTTGTTCATAACTGACTCAAGTTATCTGTACAGACTGAAAAACAATTGCTCTATTGAAATGCAAACTGAAATTGAATTCTCTACAAACTAAAAACAAATTCTGAACACAAGCTTATTTATATATATAAGCTACTACATTAATCAATCCAGCCAATTTGATCAAGTGAAATGACACTTCCAGTGATACCAAGTTTGTTCCTAAATGCTTATATGATTATGTCTTTCACTCTTTATTTATAAAGTGAAAATAGCATGTATAAAAGCACTATCGTTGAATGAGATCCATACTACAGTCAATAAAAGTGAAAAAATTATATTGTTGATAACTTGTAAGTATTTTTCAAAGGGATCTTTAGTACTAATAAAAGGTGACTACATGATTATCATAAAACCATCATCATGGTGCAAAAGGATAAACTCCCTTTTTGGGATCTCTGATTCTCTTATGGAGTAAGGTTGTTCCACTTGTGCTTCTTCAACTGATATTTGTTCAAGATAATCAAGCCATGTATCTTCAAGAACAATGAAATAAATACATATGTATGAAATTCCTCATCAGATCCCTCATAGTTATCATAAATTGGTGCATTAATAACAATTTCTAAAGATGCCACTTTAGTTATATGTTCCTCTTCATTTATTTGGTTCTTTTGTTCAATTGTAAATTTTGAATAGAAATTTCTTGACCACATTGAGCAAAGTAGTTTTTTATCTTAAAAATTACGTGATAAGAAGGTAATTCTCAGTCGAATATTTGCACCTTTGTTTCTTTTGGTAATTTATCAAAACTTATTTCTTCATAACAGTTATGCATGAATTTAGTACTATTTAAATTTTCTATAGATGGTGATAAATAAATTTGATCTTTTTGTTCTTGAAAATCAGCATTGTATTCATCATTAAACTTATCCTTGTAAAACTAAAAATTGTATACACATTTTTCTTCTTTTCCTTCAAAAGACTTTCTTTGGAAAATAAGGTCACTGTGTAGATTTAAGACATCAACTTGAAAATTCTCAGGGATATCATCTTTGACCACACAATATTCATTATCATCTTCATATGAGTGTGGATTCAGATATTCCTCAATGGGAAATTTAATTGGTGATTCTAGAAAATCACAATCAACATACACATCAAAAATAGGTTTCTCAGAAGAAAATTCATTGTCAGATTTCTGCACTATCAATTTCTTTGAGATGTAATTATGAAGAAAGGATAGAAGAATTTGTATAATTACTTAGTTGATTTCCTTTGTCTCTTTGGTAACATAAATATGCACTTCCTTTCAAAATTCTGATGTATAATCCTTAAGGAATTTAAGATCCCTTCATCTTCTTGAAAATGAAAAAATCCATCAACACATACCATATTCCTTGAGACAACAACAAGTATTTGCAACTCATGACCATCCTTAAAAGAACATGCCTCCATATGTCAAATAGAATATTGACTGTTATCTTGAAAAATAGGAAAAATTATTGTACTTTTTTGTAGATTCTCTTATGCCTCTAAGAAATCATCTTCCATTGATGCTTGTTAGTTTGAATCTGCATAAATATCTTCATTTTCACTCATTATAATAAGTTTCATATTCGTTCTATTCACACAAAATCCCATGAAAAGGAGGTCATCTAAAAACATGGTCTTGCAATAAGAATGAAAAGTTGCATGAAAATCCTTTAATGAAGAAATACTAGCAATGGGTAAGGCTTTCTACCATTGTTGAACATCTCCATACAAATATCTCATAAACATTTTCATTACAACATCTTCATGATAGATATTTAGTTGATGCATGTAAGCATGAAAATACTTCAAGTGTTGTGCAAGACTTTTCTCATCATCCTGCATTTCAAATATAGGAAGATAGTATCCCCAGACTCCTATGCTAGGTACATGATTAGGAAATCCAGGTATATTTGAAAAATCTAAAGGAGCATACCTTGAAACTATCTTAGCAACAAATGAAATTGATATTAAAACGTAGTGGAATCACAGTGGAGTTTCCAGGTGGATAACCAAACAACCTGATGTCTGAATTTTTTTCACCTTCAAGAACCATATCTAATATTTGTTGTATCCTAGGGAAAATATTCCAAACCTTTGCTCCCTTTAAATGTTTCCAAAAATATGTTGTAACCTTGATATGTTCTTGGTTGCTTAGGAACTATGCCAAGACATCTCAAAACCTACTTTAGGCCCCAAGTTGTCTCTTGGACCAAAGGGGTATCCCTCATCAAAAATAAAGTTGACTACCCACTATTACTAAGCACATCTCTTCAACATTAATCTCTAGGTGCCATATTTAAATAACTAAATAAAATGTAAATAGGAATGAGGATGGAATGAAATTAGACTAGAATTAAAGAGAGTAAACCCTCTCATACCATAAAGGCCTTCCATTGGGCATGGAGTCTCATTCAATAAAGAAAAATAAATAGTAATTATAGGTGGAAGAAAAGAGAACAACATTTAATCTTAGACCTGACAATGAGTAAGGAAGTCCTTGTAAGGTTGGTATGAAGAAAGAATTATTTGTTGGGAATTCAAAACAATGAATCCAATAAATTGATAAGTGCAAAATCTAGGTGTGATAATGAATCGAACATTATAACACATATAGAGTAACTTGCAGGTGTATAAGAATGTATATGTTGAAGGAATAAAAATAGGGTTGAAAGGATGCATATAATCTTAAAATTCCTTTATCTCCATAAATAATCTAAGAAAAATAAAAATGATAAACCAAATGTACACAATATGTGCTCTCGCTCATCTCTCTTCAACTCACACAAATCTTGCCTACAACTTACATTATATAACCTCTTTATTTATTAACAATAGTGGTGGTCATACCAAATTGATGCCTGCAAATTCATTCAAATAATGAGAACATAATAGAGATGTAACATGAGAAGCTTAACACATAAAGGGCTGAAAACAAATAGGGTTCTAAAGAAAATAATAGGATTCAATCCAATGAATGGTTCCCTCAATGAGAAAATGTTTACAGAGAAAACCCTATGGGATTATTCCATAGAAACTCAACCTGTGTTGTCTCTAATTCCTCCCCCTTTTGAATTCTTCAATTGTTGTTTTTAACTTCGTCGAATGCTTCTTTGAATGCTAGAAATATTCCTTGAATTATGAAACTAAATAAAAAAAATAGTGTGAAGATAAGCATCTCCTAGAGGGTTCGACACCTTAGGCATTTAGCCATCCCATATTTCCTAAAAATATAATTTGTGGTGTCCATATTAGCCACGGGAAACCTGTATTTATATCTACACAAACCTTAAATCTCAACAACCAATAGATAAGTCCTAGAGGAACAATGACCGTAAATTTGTGAGATTTATCCCACACTCATAGGGAACATCATTTTCAATGAGTTTATACTGAAAACAAATTCCCATGTTATTTGTATGTAATCAGGGAAGTTGCAGAACTATGTGCAATCAATACAAAGGATTAACTTCTAGTTGTAGAGCCCAGCTCACCAGATCGTCTTAATCCTTGATCAATACTAGTCTCGATAACCTAATGGTTAATTGACCCGGTGTTTGGTTAGTCTAGTTAGATCGGTTCCTAGTGTAAAGAAACCTCTTGTTGGTGCAATTTCTAGATAAATTGGTTCCTTATTGGTTGATTGAAACTGGACCGTAACCAATATAAAATAATATTTGTCATAGTCACTCTTGGTGGCCTGGTGCCCAGTTCTATGGTGTTGTATATCCCTCAGTGGCATAGTTCTTAGTCAGACTGGTGGTCAGTTGTCCTGGTGATCCAGTGGTCTTAGTGGCAGGTTGAAATCGGAATGAAATCAATAGTCATCAAACATTGGATGAGTTTACTCATGGTGGCCCAATGTTTGATTAGCTCAGTAGCCCAGTTCCCTGGAGATCCTTTCAGTTAGCACCCTTTCCTTAACTTGTGGTCATATGAACTAGAGTGTGGCTCATCTTTGGTTGATTTACTTAGTACTTAGGGATGGACTTAATCTCTCATATATAAAAAAATATAAAACCCTAGCCTAATTTTCAACAAAATTGACCTAAATTGACAAAATAAATTTAGGTTATAACACACGCAATGGAACAACATTCAATTAATAACATAATTCCATTAAATTCAAAAATAATAATCAATTAACAATGACTTATCTTTAGGGAAATCAATCATAAACCAGTTACAGATGAAGGAAGTTCCACCCACCCATAGGATCTTTATTACCTATAATATTTCTGCAATAGGGCCACCAAACCCCCAAGTTGAGGGTATGAGTCCACAAGGATGACTTTATCTATAGTTGGCTATAATCCTCTCGCATAGCCCAATTCCAAGAATTTCCACAATCTAGTAACTCTTACAGTTGTCCCAATTCTACCGCCATCTTTCCCCTATACCCATACAACCCAAGGAATTGGATCCCCTTCTCTACCATATATACCCTAAAACTATTCCACTCTCTAGGGATCCAACATAAACTATCCAAGAAATATCTCTGCTAGAAACTCCAAGGATTCTCATCTCTAATGGAGTTTCTCACTGGAAATACCCCTCGCATGGGTGCACATTGATTTCCCTTGGTCTTCATAAAATCCATACCCATTATCATTATATTTCATTCATGGAAACACAGGCTCTCCCAACAATCTTTGGGAAGAATTATAGACAATTATCTCTTGCATAACCAAAATTCATAGGTTATATTTTCATTCTCACAACTTGCCATGTGTCTTCCTAAGAATCCCACATACTTCACTTGGAAATTAATCCCAAGGTTGATATAAATTAGAATAATATCAGACAAGGAGTTAGGCGTATGATTTAATTAATATTATTTTACATTGGCCCCCTTTTGATCCCCCCTAATCCCACTTTCTTTTCTCTCTTGTGGAATCATATCCCCCTTGTTTTTTCCTTCTCCATATATATAGCCAATGATGTATTTTATTATTAACCTTCAATATACGATATTTGGATCTCAGCCTTCCATCATACACACATATATATATTTCCAAACTATGATCAAAATTGGGTTGTTACATTCCCCTCCCCTTAAATTTTTCATCATCCTTAATGCACATCACCAATATATACAATGAATTTTTAGATCAAAATTTCAAAACAAATGGAGTTATTCCTTCCACATCACATCCTCCAACTCCCATGTCACTTCTTCAAGGATGTAACATGTCCACTTGACCTTTACCTTCCCTATGACTATGTTCTAGAGCACCATGAATTTCTTGTCTAGTATATGCATTGGTTGTACTTGAAAGTCTTATTCTAGCTCCCTCTAAATCAAATTCCAATCAATGTGACATGGTTAGTATCATGCACATAATTTTTCAATGATGACACATGAAATACATATGCACTCTCATGGAAGTAAAATGCAATAATGTATGCAATCGGTCCTATTCCATCAAATATCTCAAATGGTCCACATAATCTATCTGCCATCTTGGTGAAACTTCCCAAAATTCAAAGAACTCTTATTTTCTTTCACTTTCAATAATACATGCTCTAATTTAAAATCCATTTGTACCCTACCTTTATTTGCATAACTATTTCGTCTAGATTGTGCTACCTTCAAATTCTACTTAATATTTACCATTTGCTCTTCAAATATCTCTAAGCAATTTTGGCCCAAGTACCAATTTATCTACTAGATTATCCCAACTAACAGAGTATTGCATATTCTAATGTATAAAGCTTCAAATGAACTCATTCTTTAATGAATCCTTATCCATTGTTATAGAAAAATTCAACCAAATGGGTAGTCCTCGCGACTTGATGGATTATCCATCACATGGCCATTATTAAACATGTCTTCAATAACTTGATTGACTCTCTATGTTTTCCCATACGTTTTTGGATGATAGTTATATAAGATTTGTAGTTTGTCCCAAAACCTTTGACCAACTCTTCCAAAATTTTGAAGTAAACTTCGTATCTCTATTTGAGACAATTTCAGGGTACTTTGTGCAACCTGGAAATCTCCTTGATATAAATTTCTAATATATTAGCTACCTTATGACTCAATTTAACCAAAAATGTGAGCATATTTTGTTAATTTATCAACAACTACCATTATCAGAAGTTATGTTGCCTTGTTTTCTATGAAACTTAGTGATAAAGTCAATGTTTACCACTCACATTTCCACTATGTAATTGGAAATGGTTGTAGAAAATTGTTGGATGTCTATGCTCACTTTTACTCTTTGGCATTACATACACCTAACTATATAATTAGCAACGTCATTTTTCATTCCTAACCAAAAGTATTGGCTCTTTACTACTACAATTTTCATCAATTCATGATGTCTAAAGACATGGAACAATATGCATTTCTTTTAATACCAACTTCCTAATTCTTTTGAGAATTAGTAACATACATTCTATTTTTCTGCATAAGTGTCCCATCTTCTTCCAACTCATACTCTTTATATTTCGGTTGCATATCTTTTTGTTGCAATTCTTATTTTTCCTGTAGGTAATGTCCATCTAAAATCAAAGCTTCTAAAATTTATTCTTTAAATATGATTTGCACATGATAATGGTTGTGCATGCACAGTGTGTACCTCCTTCATTGGATCACACCGTAAGTCCTTATTCTCTTTTTCTTTCATATGTATAATATCAAAATCATATTCAATATGAAATTCCATCAATCTTGCTTGCATAGCATTTAAAGTCTATTGTTCAAACAAATATTTTACACCATTGTTGATCTGGATTTTATGAAAAGAAAAAAAAAAAAAAAAAAAAAAAAAAAAAAAAAAAAAAAAAAAAAAAATAACAGAGATACAAGAAAATTGGTTTCTATTCAATAAGGAAATAAGTTGAAACCTGTAAAATGCAAACTAAAAACAAGCTTGTTGGAATGGTGGTGGCTTATCTCCTGAGAAGAGATGTGACTGGCTACTCGCATTCGCAAGAATTACATACCGAGGCTCCTGCCTTTTTACAATAAATAGGAGTTTCAAACCCCTAAACATCCAAAAACCCAACTCTAGGAGATGTAGCCAAAATTCATGTGGGCCTCATTAGTGTTGGTACATCAACTTCTTGGGGTCGTAACTTTGCATACCTATATTCATTTTAGGCTATCGACAGCCCATATGATCTTTGTTTTAGGCGCATAATAACCCATTTGAAATATCTATCCGAGGAATACACTGACGTAAAATTTCATGATGAAATTTTCTAATGGCTACATACCCAAAATCTGTTTTGGCTCAAAATGGCTTCTAAGTTCAAGACCATCCAAAACCTTAAAAATAGTAACAATTAAAATTGCCGTGGTAGTGTTGTTTTGAGCCAAATTGAAAGGTGGGTGGCCACCAATATCCACTGGACAACCTCCTCCCAGGAAGCAATGGTCTATATTGCATTGAGTTCCCCCATTGATGAGTGTGAAATTACAATGGCCCTAAGTAGAGCTTGTCAATGGCAAGGAGTTGCCTTGCTTTGACGAATCGACAAAGTTGGATCCTTTGCTGTCGAGTCCTTGATATGTGTCCACAATATGATCATTGGATGGCTGTTGTATGGGCCTGTTGAGCTATGTTGGTGTCGTCGCCACGCCCTGAGGTGTCCAATAATGGTGGGAAATATGGTCATAGGAGGTCCATGTTGAACACCTGGTGCAAACCAAGGAAAGGAGGAATGTTGAGATCAAAGAATTATCCCCCATGGACTTACTGATAGTGTATGGCCCATAACAAAGTGGGCAAATCTTCCAATGGGGTCATGTATATGTTTCTGCAAGTACAACCAAGCTTTGTCGCCTATCCCATGGCACCCCGATGTTGACGTTGCATGCTTGTATTTGTCATTGGAATTCTATAGGATATATTGAACCTATTGGAAGATGTGTTGGATCCAATCAATAACCACACGTGGTCAAATTTTTGATCTTGGAGCAAGAGATGAGGCCTGATGAGGTGACTACAAGGTGTAGTGAAACATATATGGGACCTAATGGTTGAATCCCAACCCCACCTCGAAGGGGTTATGGTCGGTTGAGCTATGTAGGGCTTAGTTGTAGATATGTTGGACATAGAGAATACTATCATCCCATGTGAAAGGATGCTTAGAATTTTACATGCACGTGGATATGCACGATCATCTCGATTTCACGCACCTCGCTTTTGGCCATCTGTTCCGGGGTGGAAGGTCATGGATTTGCGGAGCTAGTCCTAGTAGCGACCGCAGGCTCAACTAGAATTTAATCGAGAAATTGATTATCCCCGGACCATACAATGGCCTATGGGATTCCAAATGTACCCGCACTGCTCAAATAAGATCTTGGCAAGGCTTCGCTAGATGCTCTTCTTGCAGTGTGAAACCAGACCACCATCTTGAAAAGCTGAATAACAACCACAAACACACCATTTCCCCTTACTCCAGGATGGAAGGTTCGACATGTATTCCATTGAGATGGACCAGGTGGTCACGTAGTAGTGGAAGAGAGGTATAGTCTTGTTTCTTAGTGGGTCGATTTGGAAACAGCACGTAGTGCATGACATGATATAATTTGTTGACCTCCCCATCTAAGTCAATAGAAATGCTCTTATGTAGCATCGCTTAATTATCTTTTTGATGTCAAGGTTCACCACCCAACTATAATGGATTCCTGTGATCATCTTTGTCGCCGATGAACGAGACATGGCCCATACGATACAACAACCCATCCCCAAGATGGAAATTATCAACAACCTGCACCCAAAATTTGGTAGGTGGTGGCAGCATGTCCCTATAGAATTGGGGCCATCCAGAGGTCTCATGGTCGCAAGATTCTAGCAACGTGGTGAGAGCAGTGACTGGCGGTCTGATGAGGCAATCAAAGACACCATTGGTGCTTCCTGTTTTATAATCGATGTTGAGGTGGAACTGCTACAAGTATGTGGACCACCTTTGATGGTGATCATTCTACAAATTCCCTTGTATCTGTATGAAATGAAGTGGCTTGTGATCAATGTTGATGAATGTCTCATTCCCAAGAAAGTAATATCTCCACTGGCGGCTGTCTTACACAATGGAGTACATTTACTTGTCATAAATAGGGTACTTACAAACAAAATTTTATAGTGTCTCACTATTATAGTCCACTGGATGATTGTGCTAAGCGAGAACGGTATCGATAATGTAGTTTGAAGCATCTGTCTCAAAATCAAAGGGTTGTTGCAGGTCAAATAATGAAATTACTGGGGATGATCACAAGCACTACTTCAAATCATCAAACTCTTATTGTTGGGACCGCCCCACACAAATTTTCCTCTTACCACCACC
The DNA here is from genome assembly GCA_010110895.2 of Picea sitchensis. NCBI lineage: Eukaryota > Viridiplantae > Streptophyta > Pinopsida > Pinales > Pinaceae > Picea > Picea sitchensis. Next base: position 4,201 of record SNQJ01S0218134.1, on the reverse strand, counting down.
CCCGGTTATTTGGCTAAGGGCCCATGCACATGGGAGAACTTCAACATGAACCTACGCTAAAATTGGCAAGGCTAAAGAAGCTCCGAAGCTCAGTGGTTAGTTGGTCAATATCACATTACAAATTGGAAGTACCAAATGACTCTTTCCGAAGCTCTTTAATACATCAAAATTTGAATTTTTCAATGGTGAGTTTCCGAATTTAAAGGGAAATACCTTCGATACAATATCACAAAGCCGTTCCAAATCCTGTACACTAAATCGGATCTCTTTCTAAATCAACATAGGATATCCCGATTTCACGCAACCGAATGCTAAACATAGGAGTTGAAACCCAGGATTTGTTGTTACTGGCCGGTGTAATCTGGCCTTTCATCGGCTGCTGTCACATCTAATTCACTCGTTGTTTCAAAATTGCGAATTATGCCCGACCGTGGTCGAATTCCTTTGACCGCTAATCCGTTCGTGGTTTCAAAGACGTGGATGGGCTCCTCTTCGTTTCAAAGATCAAGACTTCAACTGAAAGATACCCGCGTTTGATCCGTGATCCCCGAATCCATGTAGTTGTTCCAGAGCCCGGGCATATGCAACCTTAGAATCGTGGTAGCGTATCTGTTTCAAAGATATGCGCCCTGACTATGTAGCAAAATTCGTGGTTTCAAAGATCGGGCTCAATGTTGACTCGGTACCACAGTTTCAACACGTGCTTCGGCGCTAATCATAGCTATGGCACTTATGCACTTCTAATCAATGGTTAAGTACAAAAGTAATGTAAAATATTATGCAAAATAGATTAAGCATATAATAAATGAGAAGACGCATAAATTTTGGAATGACTGATGGAATGATACGCAGCCCAAATACAAAGCTATCATGCAGCACAATGGCAAAAGAATGGGCAAAAGGTACACGCTATAGTCCTAACATCCCCCTGTACTTTGGCGGTGTTGTGGCTGTCCTCAGTAACTCAATTAACCGTGAGTCTTGATATCGGCTCCGACTTTGTAAATTACCTGCCAGAGTTCGGGCAATCGCTCTATTACGCTTTGAACCCTTGTACCTCGCTAACTGTGCCATGTCGCCGTTCTACTTCTCGAGACAATTTATACCGACTGATATATTTTATTATGCCGAGAGGGGAAAGTAAAATTTGTACCCTATCCATTTTTCAAGACAAGGTCTCACATTAATCGGATGTAGCTGGGTACCTTTGAAATTGCTGCTTCTAAGTTGGTCGGGCCAAAAGGGTTGTGCTGCTGTCTCTTTTTTGTAGATTGCTGCCAAAACAGTTTGTTGGCCTGGAGGGTTGCGGAATTCATGGCACCGGATATTCTGTCACATTCTTGGAGTAATTCACGGACTAGTCACTGGACATGTCTCAACAATCTCCGGTTTCTTAAAGACCCTTACAGATTCTCAATGAATCTCAGTTCCGCTCTCCTCCTGTTCTCGCCGGGCCTAATCCAAGGAAATGACACCCGCCAAAGCCAGCAAACAAAACCACTGCTGCAACCACAAAGCACAACCCTGCCATTCAACAAGAGATTATATTTACGCCTCCTGGAATGTTCCATGCTCATGTAGGCCAAGTCCTCCCAGTCTGCATGCGTCCTGCTACAGTCCCCATTCTGTCCAACAGTCTGATTCTTAACTTAACCCCATGTGTCCTGTTAAACAAACAACACAGCTTCCCAAACCAGATCAATCACCACAACACCCCCCTGCTCATTGCCGCAATGCTTCCCGGCAGTGATTCTCCGTGCCCGGCCCAAACTTCAAACCAAGTCTGAGCCTTTGAGCATCCTCCACCTGGCCCCAGGCACATGTCCAGCCCCTGGGATGCCACCAGTCCATCGGACGGTCTCCGGCAGGAGAGACAATTGACCCTGAGGCATTCCATCTGTCCCTATCAACTCAGCAGTTTCTTCATCCTGAGGCCTGCTGGGTTCCTGCCATGCCACCTCCCGCGACAGCGGAGCGGGGCCAGCCCTGCACCTGGCACCAAATGGCCTGCTCCCCACCAGATACAACGGCAAACGCTTTCCCAGGCTGGTTCTGCTCCAGCCCAAGGCATAACCGAGCTTATTTCAGGCGCCCCTTGCCCTCAAGCTCACCCTTTTACTGACATAGTTTCTAGCTTTCGAGACTTCCAAACTCGCTTTCTTTCAAGACATCGGCCATTGTTAGTTTGACGAGATGACTGGTTCTTGTGTTGTAGTCATAGCCTCATTAGTTGGTTCTTGTGGAGTAGCTATAGGAATGGAAGCTGATGCTTTTGTTTTAGCCTCCTGGTGTAGGGAGATTGGTGTTTCAGCACCTTCAACTCTGACTCCCTCGCGATTCCCCAATTTCCATCCTGGTGGTTCTTTGTTTCAACCATCAGTGGGTGGTCGGGTTTTTCACCATGTTGGCTTTGGATGAAGCGTGGTGTTGGCAAGATCCCCGTATCCCCAAACCACCATCCTGCCCCGCGTTCGCCCTTCCTGATATCCCGGCCCCACCTCTAACTCCCCGCACCTGGGCCCTGCTCAACTCCCACACCACCCGTTCTACTTCGCAACATAGTTCCGGCTCTTACCCTCGCGAACTCCACTTTGGAAATGTCAACCAAGCCATCTTTTGTGTTTCATCCGTATCGTTCTGCAGCCGTACCCACCGAGTGGGTAACCGGTTCTTGTGTTTCAGCTGTTGTTGGTTCTTGTGTTTCAACCAATGAATGGGTATTTGGTTCTTATGTTTCAGCTACCGTGGTTAGAATAGGCAAAGATTCTGAGGTTTGGGAAGTTGAAAATGTAAGACGACCGGGCCGACAATAGGGTGGGGTGCTCCTGTATAGTGGCTATAAACGGGCCTTTATATTCTTCGTCCGCTTTTGCTAAGGAGGGTGGAAAGGGGGCACCGCTTTTGTTTCAGGAATCTTCAATCGAGAAGGTGGAACATCGTTCGTGAGTCATCACCGAATATGAAGGGTGGAGTGGATGACTCGCAGAGTAAGGGTGGATTAGGCGGTTGCGGTTCGACTGACTATTTGGCTCGGCGGATATGGGCACGGTCTGAGGTTTCGTTGCCGCCCCGGGAATTTCAAGAACCGGTTATGGTTCATAGGTGGGTTGTTTCATCAAGCCAGCCGGCAAAACTCTTATTGATGAGTAGTTGGACCAGACGATGGTGGGTAAGTGATTGTGGTTGGGTCTTTTGCCTTTGACAGTATGGTTCGTTTCAACAAATACGAATGTTGACCCGCTTGTTATGCCTTAGATGAGAAAGGTGAGGAGTTCATACCGATACACTACCTGATATTGTCCTTTGCAGTTCAGGTAACGCTTGATGAATCCCAACTTCCTACCATGGAGGTGGTAGTGAATTGAGTCAATCTGGCGTTCTTTGAAGATAATTCCTTCCTCGTGCGTGAAAGTTCCCTGGGCAACTCCGATAATGTGCTTTCGATCGAATATTCGAAATGCGATTCGGATCGGGAGGCCTCGACCGCTATATCCCTCCTCTCATATCGATATTTGAACCCCGTTAATCCATTGCATCGGTCCCTCCGCAGCATTCAGTGGAAAGCAGGACCTGTTGTTCATTATACCACTGGAGTCTGCGGAAATAGTTGAGCCACCCTGCCTGTTCGAAGATTTGATACGCTGCTGGATAGCGTTCGAGCAGCATTGTGGTGGCAGGCTCATTCCTTATGGCGGATCCTCCCATGGCTATTAGCTTAATAAAATATGGTGTCGAGAGTTTGTGTATCAGCTCTGGTAAAGAGTAAGTTTTTTCGAGCGACATTATGCAGGGGTGGAGGTAAGAATGTGCGAAAGGGTGGTGAACTGGGATGGCGGCGGTAAGATCGTGTGAAATGATGATATCGCGGATTTGACATGTACTTCCCTCCCATCAAGTGTAGTGAGTACTGAATGTACTTAAATGGTCATAATGACGTTGAATCTTTCCCATTAATTATAGCCTAACTGAATTACATAAACTTTACATACCTTTGCCTTACCAATTTGATTCGTGTTGCAAACAATATATCGTGCGTGTCAGTGATAGTCATGTGGCGGTGACTTTGGATTATGTCGAGGGCCTGTTGTTCGAACATTTGAGACCGTAAATCTTGTTGACGGAGGATGGTGAAAGGCGGGTGTTTCAGCAACCGAGAAGAACGGAGTAATTGCTGTAGATGAAGAACTGCTGATAAGTGGTG
>SNQJ01S0218133.1:15338-26334 GCA_010110895.2 Picea sitchensis | reverse complement strand
AATAGAATAAGGCGGATGTAAGAAGACCTAATAGAAGCTTCCACTTCTAGAAGGATCTTCCTCTAGATGCTTCTCTTGATAGACATAGTTAGTATAAATAAGGGTCGAGGGTATGAAAAACCCTAGCTTGGATATTATTGTAACAGAGCGTTGCTTGACTGGAGGTTTCCCCCTTGAAGAGGCCTATGAACATTGCTATCTGATTCAAAGTGTTATTTATGTTGCTATTTCGCATATCATTTATGTGTATTGTGAAGATTATGCTGGATATTTTACTGTTATTCTGTCATTTCTAGCATTTTGTTTCTATTCTGCATATTTTATATATTTGGTATCTTGCACAATCCGAGGTATGGAATTTAATGAATAAATTTTCTCCTTTCAATATAAATTCTATTCCTAGATTGAATAACTCTGAAGCTGATCTATTAGCTAACATAGCTTCCAAACTCTTTCTTGCAGAAGGTTTGTCCCTGAATGCATTCTCCGTTGAACTGTTGTTCAGGCCATCCGTTCCCGACAACATCACGAACTGGAGAGTCTTCGACGACGATCAACAGATCATTAGCTTCTTGTATATGGAAGAAACTTTCCAAGGCGCGGTGATTGACGAATGCACTAATGACGATAATTTGCACGATTTCACGGTAATACCAGATCCGAGAACTCCTGAATCTTCATCGAACATGGTAAATTCGATCCCTAAATATGTAGTTAGATTAGATAAATTTTACGATCTTCAAGATAAATTCAAAAAATCGGTCAACTGTAAAACAAATAGTCCCTTGTTATCATATGAAAAAGTAAACTTGGGAACTAATGACAATCCACAGTGCATTAATTTAGGGGTGGGGTGTTCTAAACAATAGAAAGCTGCATTCATTAAATTGTTTAAAGAATTTAAAGATGTTTTGCGTGGATGTATGATGACCTTAAAACTTTCGACACTAACATCATACAACACGTCATTCCTATGAAACCCCAAACCTTACCCTTTCAACAAAAATTAAGAAAAATGCACCTTAAGCTCGAACTGACCATCAAAAAAGAATTAAATAAACTCCTCAATGATAAGATAATTTTCCCAGTTGGGCAAACGCAATGGGTTTCTAACCTTGTCCCTGTCAAGAAGAAAAGTGGGGAAATCCGACTATGCGTCGATTTCTGAAACCTTAATAGAGCGTATGATAAAGACAACTACCCTGTCCCACCCATGGAACAGATCCTTCAACAGGTATCCGGTTCTGAGAGACTATCCTTATTGGATGGTTTTTTAGGGTACAACCAAGTCCTGATGTCTCCTCCAGACCAACTTAAAACTACCTTCCGCACTCCATGGGGCACCTACGCTTACAGAAAAATGCCCTTTGGATTGATTAATGTCGGTGCCACTTTCCAGAGAGCGGTGGACATCGCTTTCTGAGGCTTAATCAATTAGTCAGTCATAGTTTACCTACATGATGTTACTGTATTTTCCAAAAACAAAATCGATCATATAGCTCATTTAAGAGTCGTTCTACAGCAATGTCGTAAATATGACATTTCCTTAAATCCTAAAAAATCTATCTTCGCAGTAGAACAAGGTAAACTCCTAGGATTCATTGTGTCAAGCAAAGGGATGATTATCGACCCCAAAAGGACACAAGTCATCTTGAAACTCCCTCCTCCCTCATCCAAAAAATCTATGCAGTCTTTCTTAGGCCAGATAAACTTCGTTAGGAGGTTCATTCCCAGTTTCTCCGAGATGGTGAGACCTTTACAAAATTTAATTAAGAAAAACGCACAATATCATTGGGGACCCGTAGAAAATAAATCTTTCAATTCAATAAAAAAGGCTATAATAGACGCTCCTTCTCTCATGAGCCCTAACGTTTCGCAAGACTTCACGCTCTACACATTCGCTTCTGACCGCTCCTATGTTACGGTCCTAACTCAAAAGAACGTTGAAAAAAATGAAGTACCCATTGTTTTTATGAGCTCTGCTTTCAAAGGCGCGAAACTTAATTACCCAGCAGTATATCAGCAAGCCTATGCTATTTTTAAAGCAGTCAAGCGCTTTCGATCTTATCTTTTGAAATCCAGGACCAAAGTTATCGTCCCTTACCTAGCCGTCAGGAATCTGTTAGTGCAGAAAGAATTAGGCGAAAAGAGGGAAAACTCAGTTACCTCCTTGCAGGAGTATGACATATAAATCCTAAAATATGGAGCAGGACAGCAAGAATAAAACGATATGTCAAACCTAGGACAGTACAATCAAAATGCAATCTGTTGTGCACAAAACGTTGTCAGTCCATGGTATGACGATATAAAATTTTGTCTTGAACATGGGTCATCCCCCCGTCACATGGATCCCACTAAAAGAAGAGTGTTAAGATTAAAATCTACCTCATTTAAGTTGATTAATGGTATTCTGTTTCATCAAAATTTTGATGGAGTACCAATGGTATTATGTTTCCTCAAAATCTGCCTCATTTAAGTAAGAAAGATGAAGAAAAAAAAGTCTTACTAGAATTGCATGCAGGAGAAGCTAGTGGGAATTTTGGTGGTGACACTACTGCCCATAAAGTTTTGAGATCCGGTTACTACTGGCCCACACTTTTTAGAGACGCCCATGCCTTGTGCTGCAAGTGTATTATTTGTCAAAAAGCATTCGGGCGGATATAGAAACCAGCCTTTCCTTTGCATCGTGTTTCAGTAGACTCCCCTTTTCAGCAAAGAGGCCTTGATATTATAGGTCCAATAAATCTGCAATCCTTACAACAACATACGTTTATCATAAAAACCACAGATTACTTCACCAGGTGGTCTGAAGATACTACATTGAGAACTGTGAATACCAGTCAGGTAATTTCCTTTTTAAATTCAAATATTATTACTCGTTTTGGTATCCGTGACTGTTTAGTATTCGATAACGCATCTTATTTTTCGTCTCTTGAGATGAGCGAGTTCGCTCTAGAAAAAGGAATTAAATTGAAGTATTATGCCAGCTACTACCCCCAGGGCAATGGATTGGCAGAATCGACAAATAAGAATCTGATTAAAATCATCAAGAGAACGGTATTTGAGAATCACAAAAACTGGCATAATGCACTGTTAAACGCAATCTGGGATGATAGGGTAACTCCAAATACTATTGTAGGTAACTCTCCCTTTTTTCTCGTCTATGGAAGAGAAGCAATTATTCCACCGCATATTCTTCTTCCCTCACTACAACTATCACAGAAAATACAAGAGGAAGATTGTCCCCCTTTGGAAAACCGAATTAATGCTTTAATGAAACTAGAAGAGGTAAGAGCCCAAGCTAAATGTAAATTAGATCAGCATCAACTAGTGGTCAAAAGATGGTTTCATGCCAAATATTCCTCTAATAGGAACTTCAAAGTAGGTGACCTTGTCTTGAAATGGGACAAACCACATGAGGGAAAGGGAGAACACACAAAATTTCAAAACTTATGGCCAGGACCGTTTTTAATTGCTGAGAAATTGGGTCCCAGCTCTTTCCGATTACATAATCTAGAGGGACAGCCAGATACCTATCCGGTGAATGGCCAAGCTCTGAAAAGATATTTCGCTTGATGACAACCCTTTGCATACTATGTAAATATTTTGCTTTTGTTTTCTTTTCTTTTACTATTTTGGTTTTGATTTTTCCCCTTGTACTTATCAGTTTTTATTTTTGGAAATACACATACTTGCATTTTGAACTGTTCATACAAAGAAAACAAAAAATTCTTTCTCTGAAATGACTGCTAAAAAATTGTCTAGACATCAATTATATACTTCTGAAATTTACATCTGTGTTGAACAAGGACTGTTGTTTGAAAGAAGTTAACTAATTTCGATCTGTGAGTAAAGCCTATCACGATCATCCATTATCTTTTTACACTGTCCCTGTTCCTTAAGGGAATGACTCAGAATATGTCTCCCTGCCTTAGAAGGTTGGTTTTGTAAACAAACCATCTCTGCATCTTAATGAAGGATAGTTTTAAAAAATTCTTTCAAGGTCTGTAAAAATATGTCTAAAAAAAAAAAAAATCATAATTTTCAGCGTCACCCCGCTCAATTATATATCTTTAAAAAAAAAAAATCATAAAAGAGCTGTGGGAAGTGCCTATAAACCTGTTAGGATGCTAAACAGGTCTGTTGGCAATGGGTAAATGCATGCATGACACCAAGACAACTTCGTCGGGGTACTGAACAGGCCTGCTGGCAGCGAAGAAATGTCGGGTGTATGAAAATTTGCAAATATGAAATCTCTTGACCTTTAAATGTCCTTTATTCTGATCTGGAACTACTTGGCAGGATACGGATATCAGAGTGGGTTAAATGGAAACCCTGTCGAGGCTATGGACGCCTGCTGGCAACAGTGGCTCTGTCAACAGTATTGGGGATTTTATCTTTAATATCGTGGCTCACTTGTCTTAAGACTATTATCAGTTTTCATCCTTTAAGAACTGCTGGAATATTTGATTAACGATGATGTTTAAACAATCTTCTGGTTGTTGTTTTTGAGTTAGAATTTTTCTCATTATCATAATCTAAATTTGTTCTTTTGGCAGAGATAACTGCTTCTACCAATGTGTCGCCATTGTTCGCAGCCATTTCGCATTTTTATCCTATCTTTATAAGCTGCCTACACAAGTGTTTTGGAACCCTTGATTATCATCACAATCTTTTAAATAAAACGACGTGATCATTTTGTACATTCGCACATCTGCCTTCTGTTTTCGTTTTCACGACTCCAAATGTGAAAACCTTGGTTCGAAGTCATTAGAATCGTCACTGAATTATAATGGTTACTCTTGTCTATGTGTTCATTGCATTTCCAATTCAATTATGGTCACACAGTTGGCAAGACACAAAACCTTTACTCATTTGGCATTTTTTTGTTGTTAATATGATTTCATTTTTATGAGATTGTGATGATATTCTAATGATTGTGATTGAGTCCTTGATTCAATGGTGGTTTGATGTTCTATTGCTTTTGATCGAATTCAATGGTTTTCTAACAACGCATTAACATGGTGATTAGTCCCTTAATTCAATGGTTTCATACAAAGCATACGATTTATGATCGAGTCCTTGGTGCTATATTTGAAACATTGTTTTGATTTTAAAACCATGCAAACATTATTGCTTGTGCAAATATTTGGGTCGACTTACCAGAGTTTTCATTAATTGTTTGAATGCCATTGCTTTTAACACATTGCAATAGTGATCTCCATAGCGTCGTCGATTGTACATTCGATATGAATGTTTTGCATGCATCTATCTCGTTCCGCCACCCTCACACACTTAGGCATTAATGCCCGCCTGCTATCTCGGGTTACCTCTGTTAGTTTTGGGGAAAATATTTGAGCTTTCGATCCTATGTATACCCTGTCCCAAACCTCTGTCCATTTACCCTGCCCACTGTGTGCCCTCTCCTATGGCACCTGTGGTGCGCATAGAACCTAATGGCAGCCAAACACTCCTGCTATTCGACAATGCTCGTGAGGATTTGGAAAATAGTGGCTGGTTATTTTTTATCCAGAGATTTGAGGGTTTCAACCTTTCGATAGCCCAACAGTTTGCCCTCACATTCGAAGGATGCAGGGCTAAGGTCAGAGACATACAACTCGATCTAAATGAGGAATTCCTCAGCTCGATTACAGGCTTACCAGCTACAAGGCAGAGGTGGTTTAAGAACTCCAAAGTGGATGAGGTGTTGTGGCCGCTCCTATTCACCTCGAGGAAGATTATTAGTTGTGATAGAGGTATGCTTGTCACTACCCTCAAACCCAGGTGGCATGATCTATTGGCAATTGTTAATAAGTTTGTGACTTGTGAAGTTCGTTATGGTTTGGTATTTCTGTATCATCTTCGGTTATTGATGAATTTTATAGACTACCCTCTAAACATGTCGCACTATCTCCTATGCAGTCTTTACAAAATGTCCAAACGATTTAAGCGTGAGAAGGCTGATAGCAGCCTTTTCCATCACTGCTTGATCAAAGTCATTATCGTTCACCATTTGAGCCTTAGTGGTGATTCTTGGAAAGCCTTCCTATCAAGGAATGGCTTTTCCACTCCCGAGTGTGTCCAAGAGAACAAGGTTGTAGTTACTGAGACTCTGGTTGGGCCAGTTGTGCCACCTCCTACCCTTCTGCCCCCTGTCAAACCCTCGAATTGCCCCAACTTTGACCTACCCGATACCATGACCGACCCGTGTGCTAAAGACAATACTAAGGCCATCAAGAGGTATGTAGCTAATCTTAAAATTTAGATTTTTGTTAATTTTACAAATAAAACATTATCTAAACTTGTTTATTCTTGTCCACCTGAAGGTACCTACGAATTTCAATGACAGATTGGACATGCTATGGCAGTTTAGAGCATGTTTTTTATGATGTAGTTTTGTTTTAGGTTGTTATCTTAAGTCAAAAATAGAGACTTGGGACATTATTGCCAGATTTTTTGTAAACCGCTTTTGATAATTTCCACAGGGATGTTTTACCCTATGGCCTTTATATACTCATTAATTTTTTGTAATGAACCCATCACTTTTGGGAGAAGAAATACTTTGGACTTATGAGGATACAAACTGGGATGAAAGTGGATGTTTTGTAACAGCTTTAGCTTTCAATATATCAAACTTTTATTTCAAGTTTTCTTGATATCAGTTTGCAATCAATTATCGACTACTTTAGCTATCATAATTCATTGCAAGTTGATGTGATTTGGTTTATATGTTGTCCATATCTGATATCTCTTATTTTAAAGTACAACAATTACTTTGTTTCAATTTAATGAATTAAAGGTTTATCTTCTTCGTTAAATGAATTATTTTTTGTACAAATCTTCGCATACGGGTTTATCTAAATGTGATGATTTGTAAATTTTAAGATTGTTGTCATTTTATGTCTTCTTTGTCCTGTCATTTATATTCAAAGAGCACTGCTTCTTCCTGTTTACAAGAAGCTGGTGGAAAATCTGGTGCGGGTTTCCTCTTGTTAGCGATTATTTTTGTCATTAGGCGCGGAAGTACCCAGGCTTGTAGATTGCACACAAAATGCCCAAGCGCAGCATGGGAGAATCCTTGTTTTTCCAAGTAGCAGGTCAAGCGAGCGGGAAAAATGTCGTCAGCAGCATCCAGGATCTATTTGCAAAACATATCGACAATCATCGGGTTTTCGGAGCTACCGAACTGCCCAAGGTTTAACACAAAGGACAACTGTCGTATTTCGCAGCAGGTTCAGATCGTCCGATCTAACTGGGACAGGTGGCAGCCTGTCGACATATCGCGGATCAAGGTTTCGACGAACAAGGATCCCTCAGCTCATTGCACTTGGAAGTCTCGATCAACGAAACACCAAAAGCGCCTTTGGCACCGAGCCCACAGTATCAGCTCTGGGTCATATCAAGAGAGCCTGCAAGCGAAGGCGAGTCCCCTGTAAATATCGAATGCCCCCTCGTCCATTCATCCTTAGGACGCGTGTCGCAAGATCTAGCTGCTTCGATGTTTCGGCGGTCGAGAGTTCGTGGGGTGAGAATTTCATGTTGCTCAACATCACGAAACCCCAAACCCCGATAGTGTCGAAAGCGTAAACAGTGGGGCCCGCGGTATCACGGAGTATTTTCAGCCGTCCATTCGGGGGGGACACCTGGCAGAAAATAGAGCCATCTCGATGCTTCGCACATTGCGAATCCAAAACGCAAAGAGAAGCTCCGTTATTTTCCGATGCGCGAGGTGCCGGGAGAATCCCGGACCTGGGCCCACGGTATCGCCGGGAGATTTAAGATCCATCAGATCTAGAAGGATGTGTGGTGCCAGATTAAGCCGTCTCGGCATATTTCTCATCACGATTTCAATTAGCAAAGATTAGCCCTTTCATAGTCGCGAATGCCGAAAGAACATGGTCACAGCCCATGGTCACTTGGGAAGAGGAAGGAGCTGCATAAAGAATGCCAAAGGCACCGAGTTCAGTTGCAGAGGGGATCATCGCGATCTCCAGAAACCATCGGACCCAATCTTAATACTGTTTCTATTATTGAAGTGAATGAAAGCAAGAGTGAGTGGTTGAAACCTCCTTTCGTTCATTAAGTGAGGGGAATGGAGGGTCTGGCGAGCCGCCTTCTTACAGAGGTCCTATGTATCGATATTCTCAATGAAGTCATGTCGAAGTCCTTGACTCGATAGAGAAGTCTGTGCATGCTAGCCGAGCATTTCATGGCTCAGCTACCCTCCTTATAGGAGCCATGCATAGTTAAGGTGGCATTTAAAGAAAGATATCAGTACGAGTTTGACTAAAGAGACACCAAGCCTTGGGTGACTGAGCACGCTTCTGTGATGTGAATTTTCCTGAGTATATAAACTCAGTCTTTGTATTTTGTAAAGGGGGGATGGTTGAGCTAGACTCTCAGTGGTAAAAAATTTCATGAAGAATTGTGTTCTGGTTATTTCTGGACTCTTGAGACTTCTTGCCTGATGAATGTCAGTTTCTTTCATATCTTTGTGTATATTGTATTAGAGAAGCTTGGAATTGGAGGATCCGATCGAGTTGTGACTATTATAGGATGATGTATGTTGGATCACTGTAACAGTTGTATTGTTCTAAATAGTCTTTGTGAACTTCTCAGCACTGAAGGACTTGGAATTGGAGGATCCAATCAAGTCTTCCTTTCAGTTTCTTGAAACCCTGAACCAAGCGGATCTTGTATTCAGATTTTTTCCTCTACGAGCTACCGAAAGGCCTGTTGCCTAAGATAGCTTCTTCATCCTTCTCCCAAGTCTTTCGCCTGCCCATCTTTAAATCAACTCCCTGAATGAATTCGGGTCAAGACCTCCTTTGTTTCTTGTTATCAAATACAGTTCCTATTTTGAAGTGATACATGTTCGAGTCTCTACCCATTCGATCACCTATTTATCAAATCGTGACATTAAACTGATGGGTGTCGGGCTCTTCTACTGCTGCAATCCAGGAGTGAATTCCGATGCTAACATTTATGGTGCCATTGCCGGGGACGAAGTTGAATATTTTCCTCGGGATTGAATGATAATGATTAACTGATTCTGAAGGTGCATCAGTTATCAGAATTATCAAGATTGTTGTTGTGCACCTGGCGACTCCATTGTGACGACTCCACTAGGGAGAACCTGCTCTATTAATTGTGGCTTTCAGAGGCAGGCTTACGCGGTCTCATCCACAGTTGCCTCTAGCTACACCTGAAACAGATCCAGAAGCGGTGCTTAGAAAGGGAAAGGCCTCTGAAGAAGAAGCGTCCACCACTAAACCGGGTAAACCACCATATTCTTCTGTGGGAACTCCTTTTCCTCCTCCTCAATTTCTCAACAGACCTGTTTCTAAAGTTTCTCGTTTCCTAAATTTTGGGAGTATTCCTGTTGAGTTTTCCTCTCCTGGTCTGGGTGTGGAGGGACAAGACCTTGTCACTCCCCTCTCCCCTAAAACTGTGCCCTGGCGCAGAATCGGAACCATAGAATATTTCCCCACTCCTATCTTTACCACTCCTGCACAAAGGAAAGCACCTACTGACTTGAGCTTGTTAGACTTCTCCTTAAATCCCCTCTTGTTTCCCACTCCACTTCGGGACTCATTCCCAGTAGCCCCTTCGCGAACTCCTTCTCCTCCCATCTCTCCTCCACCTAATATTCCTATGGTCGGTGCTAATACCCCTCTGAATAGAATGGACACCATAGTCGCTGCCAGATATTCTCCCTTAGTTCTACCCCATCCTATGAATCATCTTCCTGCTGGGGATTACTTAAAATACATGCCCAAGTTCACTGGGGAAGGAGACATAACTGCCGAAGAGCACTTGACTGCTTTCTACAGTTATGCAGACAACCTGAACATTGGAGATGAAGATGTCTGGATGTTGAGGTAAGGAAATCGTTTAGAGGATTAGCCCCCAGATCTATTGCTGGAATTGAAGCCCTGGATAATGCTTTCCTGAGGTAGTGGGGAGATAAGAAGGATTTCATGTATTATACGACTGAGTTCGGGTCTTTGAAGAAGATGGAAGGAGAGTCGGTCTCTGACTTCTCCAAAAGATTCAATAATATGTACAATAAGATCCCTGCCAAAATAAAGCCATCAGAAGCCTCGGACAAGATGTCCTATGCTAGTGTGTTTGGCCCCGATTTTTGTCTTTTATTGAGAGAAAGAAGAGCCGCCTCCTTAGCTCAAATGCAAGACGCAGCCATAGAACTGGAATCCAATGTATTAGCAGCCGATAGACTGAGGAACGAGGCTGACGTGGGCAGGAGAAAGGGAAAATCCGAAGCCTCAACTTCTGGCCCATCAGGGCCCCACCTTCAAGTAGATGAGCTGACCAGGATGGTGAAATATCTGTCTGCAGAGATGGAGAGAATAAGGGTGGAAGGGAGGCAAGCATACAAGGGCCCTCTGAACGCTGAAAACAAGGGAGGTTTCAAGAGGCCAAACAATTTTACTGCCACGAATGTGCAAAGAGATAAGGGAAGAGTTAGAGAAAACCAGAAGATTCAGGCCCCTTTTCAAAACAATTTTGTTGCTAAGGGGGAAGAAGGGGAAACAGATGAGATGGATCCTGAAATCCATTCCTTCAGGGACACTCCTTATTTTCCTCATCTTACTCAATCAGCATATGAGTAATCTCTCATGCACAACCAACTAAATGAGCTGAGTAAGGAAAACAAGACTAGTAGTTGCCAAGGCAGGTATGAACTGAGGTCCCAGAAGAAGGCAGTAGCACCTGACGCCCCCGAGAAGCTCACTAGAATAGAGAAGCCTGCTAATGAATCAGCAGAAAATCGTAGAGGTAAGAAGACCCGGCCCCTCTCTCCCATTATCCAGAGTCATGCTCCCAAAATAAGAGAAATTCTGAAGCTTGCATCCTCCTTTAATTTCGAGCATGAGATTCAAAAGATCAGGATCCCGGTGCCTCTAACTGAATTAATTAAACATGAAGGGTTCAAGAAATGATTCTCTGAACTTCTGCAGCCCGAGACCCCATG
>SNQJ01S0218132.1:5169-20936 GCA_010110895.2 Picea sitchensis | reverse complement strand
CAGCATATCTAGACAGTCATCCCTTACTCCTTTTAATAATATAGTTTTGAGAATATCTTTACTTACATTGGGGTGACTGGATCTTTGTAGATTATACTGTAGCCTTTCTACAAAGTCCTCCAGGTTCTCGTCCTCTTTCTGCATCATCTTAAATAGCTCCTCCCTCTTTTCTCTTGTTCGGCAATAGTCCTGGTATTTGTTCAAGAATTTCTGCTTCATTTGGTCCCATGTTGTGATTACATGGCCTCCAAGACTCATAAACCATCTTAGTGCATTCCCTTTTAGTGTTGCTGGAAATAACTTTAATTTTTGAGCATTAGAAACGTAATCATAACTTCTACATAATATATCAAACTCAAAATAAAATTCATCAGGATATTCTGAAGACAAACCATGCAAATTAGGTAATGCTGAGAGTGGAATGTTTTTCATGGGGGCTACTCCTCTAGGGAGGTCGCCAATAGGAAATCCTAATGTGGAGAAAGAGTTTTCATCATTTACCTCTCCTTCAGGACCTGCCTGTTCTTTGTGATGCAATTCTTCATTGTACTCATCAATGTTTTCCACTGTCTGCTCCTCTGCTGTGCTTGCTCTGTCTTCAATGTCTCCTACTGGCTTCTGGACTGTCTCAGGACTCCAAAATTCTTTCCATGTTTAACCAGGGACCTTTAACCCAGTCTCTGGTTAGCAAACCTCACAAAATCATCACACAAGATTGCTAAAAATGATTATGAACTTCATGAAAATAATGTAACAATAAAATAAAGTTCTTAACAAGACAAAGTTTAGTAGTGTTTCAGTAAAGCAGAATTCATTAAAAGTAGTGTTTCAGCAAGACAAAAGTTAATCAAGGCATAAACATAAATTACACTAATACAGTATAAAAACTAACGAGTGAATCTTGTGAAGAAGGTGGGCCCTCCCTTCTCACACGATTCCCCTGAGACGAAAATGCTAGAGAAGGATGCTCAAAACAGTCTTTTATTCATCTAGCAATGGATCATATTACAATCTAGAAAATGAAGTACGTCCCTCTCTCTGAAGCTTCTTAATACATAAAACTGAGGATCCTTTCGAATGGTGAATTCCTCTTGTTTAAAGAGGGAATCCCTTCGATACAATTGATCAAAAATTACAAATGTATATTTGAGTCCTATTCTTAGTCAGATCGTCTTTCTAAATCAGAGTAGGATGTCCTAGTCTCACGCAACAGAATGCTATTACAAGTGCTAAATGAGGTGTTGTTGTTACGGCTGGAGTAGTAGTTCTTTCTCATTGTTGTTGATGTTGTTTCAGCACCGCAAATTGCGGGTTGTTTCAGCCATGGGATTTGTGCTCTTTACTGTTTCATCATTCTCATGTAGGAGCGATGGTTGGTGCTTGGCTCATGGTGCAATTGTTGTAGAGTTGTTGTTGACCGCTGATTGTGTAATGACTTCCTTTTTGTTTCAGCATCGTCGGTCCTGGGCTGTGTAATGACTTCCTCTATGTTTCAACATCGTGACCATGAACTGTGTAACAACTTCCTCAGCATCGTCGATCTTCTATGTTTCAGCATCTGTGACCCTGGACTGTGTTTCAGCATCTGCAACCTTGGACTGTGTAACAGCTTCTTTGAATTGTTGTTTCAGCAACAGGCCTCAAATGCTAATCTGCAGTTTAAACTGTTTCAACACTTATACATTTCTAATCAATGGTTAAGTACGAGAGTGATGTAAAATATTATGCAAAACAGATTAAACGTATAGTAATGAGAAGGGACGTTTTATACCTTTGGAATGATCAGATAGAGTGATAATATGAGTTTAAATGTGGGTGATCAAGAGTGTAATAGTGGCAAAAAGTATGGGCAAAAAGGTACATTGTGTGGTCGTAACAATGGTGTTGTATAAGAAATTTTTATGTCAATATTGTGATTGTGTTGCTGATAAAGTGACTACCTTGACCACCGATACAACTTCTAGGACATAAAAAATGAGTAATGATGTTTTTGAAGATAAATCTAGTAGTTGTATTTGTCGAGCAATCTTGGACTGCCTCTGCTTCATCCCATATTATGAGATAATCTATTGTAGTAATGATGTATCTGGCCTTTGAATGCTTAGCTGGTGGGTTTATTGGTCCAATAAATTCAATCGCCCACTTCTCAAATGCCTAAAGTGCTCTAACTGGCTCAAGGGGTAATTCATCTCTGTGTGATGGATTTCCTACTCTTTGGCAAGTGTCACAAGATATAGAATACTCTTTAGCATCTTTAAATAATGTATCCCACCATAATCTAGCTTGAAGTATCTTATGTGAAATATATTTACCTCAAATATTTTCTCCCACAACTCCATTAGGGAATTCCCATAGGATATCTCGTCTCTCATGGTTCAATACACATTTCCTAAGGATGTTGTCTAGTCCCAATTTGTAAATTTGTCCCACAATCAGTTGATAGTCGGATACACGAACCACCATATGTTGTTTTTGGGTTGCAGAGTAGGTCCCTGTACTAAGGAAGATAATAATGTCTTCAAGATACTCTGAGATGGCCTCAATTCGAAAGAGGTCTGCATTTGGGAGTTGATCATCCACTGCTCCACCACTTTCCCCTAATTCCAAAATGGACAAGTGATCTAGACCTAAAAATCTTGAAATTGTAGTAGCCACCTGCAAATCCTTCCTTCAAGTACTGGTTTATTGACTAGGTACTTCAACGTAGAATGGTGAGTAAAAAAATTGAAACAAGAGCCTAAAAAATAGCGTCTAAACTTTTGTAATGCATAAATCATAGCTAGACCTTCCCTTTTGGTGGTTGTGTAGTTGAGTTCAGCTTGTGAAATTTTTATGCTGGAAAAATAGATAGGGTGGTCCATATTTCATTCCCCTAGTTGTTCTAAGATGGCTCCCAATGCAATTCCTGATGCATCCACATGTACATGGAATTCAATTTCCCAATTCGGAAATATTAAGATAAGTGTAGTACTTAGTTTTTCTTTGAGGATGTCAAATGCTTTATCACATTCTGGTGTCCACCGAAATAGTTCAAAATTCTTCTACAATTTTTCTAGAGGTGCAATGATAGTTTCATATCTTTTGATGAACCTAGATTAATATCATGTATGTCCCACTGTAGAGTGCACCAGTTTCACACTTGTAGGTTGTAGAATGTTTAGAATGACCACAACTTTAGATGGGTCTACCAAGACTCCTTATCTACATACAACATATCCTAGAATACTTCTGTGTGGTACATAGAAGATGCAAATTCTTAGATTCATAGATATCTGCAGTTCACGACATCTATCAAACATTAATTGAAGTAGCCCTACATGGTCCTTTAACAAGATGTATATTGTCTAATTGTCCATGTAGACTTCTACAAACTTTTGGATGAAGTCACCAAATGTTTCTGTTACGATCCGAGGGAAGAATATAGGGGAATTATTTAAGACAAAGGGAATTAAATTCTAAGAAAATGTTCCCCACACAGTTATGAATGTGGTCTTCTTCTTGTCTTTCTCTACAATTCTGACTTGGTGATATCCCAAGAAGCTATTTGTAAACGAAAAAGATTTTTTTCTCGCAACCTGATCTAACACTTCATCAGTGTAAGGTGTCAGAAATGGATTGTGCACACATGCAGAATTCAAACTTTAGTAGTATACAAAGACCCAAATGTATTCTATATATTTCTTTCTCTGGATAACTATGGGGCTAATCCACTCTGCTTCTTTGATTAGAAAAATAAGTCCTGCTGCAAGAAATTTTTCTACTTCCTTCTTGACCTTATCTTTTATTTTAGTATTAAGGTGGTATGGTCTGTGCTTCATAGGTTTTGAGAAGGGTTTCAACTCGATTTTTATTTCTCCCATGGATCCTTTTATACCTTTCATTTTTTAGAACGTTTTTGGGAACAAGTCCTCATACTCCCACAATAGGTTGTGTACTTGATTCATAGTTTTCTCATCCCAGTAATCTCATATGGAAGATATCTTAGGTTTATTTGTACTCCCTATATTAACTTTTCACAAATTTAGTGGATGGTTATAGGAGCTATAGGTGTGACTAGGTATAGTATCCTAAATCTCTCTACTACCTTCCATTCGTTAATAGTTAAATTTCTAATCTCTTCTAAGTCATCGGGTTTTTCCATATCTTTATCAACTTTACAACAAGCTACAACTATCTTATCATATTGAAGACTAAGACTAGATTGAAGAAATTGAACATGGTCAACACATACTACTACACTTGATCTCTTTTTGCAAATGTTAGTAAAAATAATTTCTTTGATTCTTTGAAGGACTATGTTGAGCTCAAGGTACTTGTAAAAGAGAAGTCCTTGCAAAATTGGTCTTGCAAGGTTTGCCAAAAACTTGTTTTTCTTCTGGTATCTTCATATATGTACCAGTTGTTTGATATTGGACCCAATGCATGGGGAAATAAATGAACCCATAGGTGAGAGGGTACTTCTACAACTTGCCACTATTTTAAGCAATGCTCAATATGTACTTTGGGGTCATATTGTCCATCGAATAGTTTCACATCTTGAAGATATATATTCATTTCTTATTTCAGTTGATACTTACTTTGGAATCAACATAGAATAGATTGCTTCACTTCTTCCCACTCCATAATCAAGTCTTTGTGTGTGGCCCACTGTTACAGGAGAATCCCCCTATGGAAAAGTGGATTTCCTCTTGGATACTAGACCCCTATAAGCAAGACAAAAAGGTGAAAATGTTGAACACCAACATTCCTTCTAATGAAGCTAAACTAGTTAATGAATAGGAAGAAATGAATATAAATAACTTTAATAACGTTTTTCCTTACTCAATACAGGTTGATCTTAATCTTCATAAGGTCCTGTGATCGAATGAACAACAACGACAAAAAATACTTCCTATTTCTACCATAATTAGCTTCAAAATAGATCTATCAAAAAGAACAAATTCATGAAACATACATGAATTCGAAGGAAATAGGCCAAGAATATATATATATATTAATGAAAACAAAGCAAAGTGATTACAACCATAGATGTAGATGTAGTAGCTTCACCAAGCTCTCTTTGTCCAGACCTGTTGACGGGCGAAATTGACCGTCCGTCAACTAGGAGAGTGGAACCAGTCCGGGGTTGTCTAATAACCCAAGCCGTTTGGGATGAACCACCCTGACAGGTTTAGCGACTTCGTTAGCTGATCTAAAGGTCCTAAGAAAACAAAAAAAAGAAAACTACTCTAAACTAACTAATCTAACTAAACTAATTATTAAACAAACTAATCTAACTAAAACTAACTATTAAACAAACTAATAAACTAGACTAACTATTCTATATATATACACAATCTACTATCTAATACTATACTAACTCTAACTAATTAAATATCTAACTACTAACTGAAATAAAACTTATTCACAAAATGTACAATATCTACAATTTACAGATTTGAATAAAACCTGACAAACTCGTTTATATTCTGCCCTAAGACAAAGAAAGAGATATTTTTGTTGATTTTATAATTTTATGAACATAAATAAAACATAACTAAACTAAACAACTAATACACTAATTCTAACTACAAATCTAACTAAACATATATCTAACTAAACTACTAATATTATACTAACAAATAAATCACAAATAAATCACAAACTGACCTGGAGAAACGCTCCAGGTTTGTCCTATGTATGATGATTTTCTTAGCTGATCGGAGGGAGGAAACCTGCACTGAATTATCCAGTAGCTTCTTGTAAACGATAAGCTACAGTGCTCTTAAAGTATGATTACAGGACAAACAAGACATAAAAATAACAACAATCTTTTAATTTATAAATCTTCACAGTTAGATAAACCTGTATGCAAAGATCTATACGAAATGATTCAATTAATGAAAAAGAGAAATMTGTGATTCATTTACTGGAACAAGTAATTKYTRTACTTTTTAAATAATGAAGGAGATCARATTATGGATAACACATTAATTAAATCATATCATTCTTCAATAGACTATGATAGCTAAAGTAGTCTATAATCAACTGCAAATTGATAAGCATAAACTTGAAACAAAAGATTGATATTATGAAAGCGAAAGYTGTAGMAGAACATCAACTCTTGTCTCAGTTTGTATTAGAAATCCATAACCTGGTTCTCCCACAAGTGAGGATGATCCTTATTACACAAAATAATAAGTATTTAAAGGCCAAGAATATATATATATTAATGAAAACAAAGCAAAGTCATTACAACCATAGATGTAGATGCAGTAGCTTCACCAAGCTCTCTTTGTCCAGACCTGTTGACGGGCGAAATTGACCGTCCGTCAACTAGGAGAGTGGAACCGGTCCGGGGTTGTCTAATAACCCAAGCCGTTTGGGATGAACCACCCTGACGGGTTTAGCGGCTCCATTAGCCGATCTAAACATCCTAAGAAAACAAAAAAAAAAGAAAACTACTCTAAACTAACTAATCTAACTAAACTAACTATTAAACAAACTAATCTAACTAAAACTAACTATTAAACAAACTAATAAACTAGACTAACTATTCTATATATATACACAATCTACTATCTAATACTATACTAACTCTAACTAATTAAATATCTAACTACTAACTGAAATAAAACTTATTCACAAAATGTACAATATCTACAATTTACAGATTTGAATAAAACCTGACAAACGCGTTTATATTCTGCCCTAAGACAGAGAAAGAGATATTTTTGTTGATTTTATAATTTTTATGAACAGAAATAAAACAGAACTAAACTAAACAACTAATACACTAATTCTAACTACAAATCTAACTAAACATATATCTAACTAAACTACTAATATTATACTAACAAATAAATCACAAACTGACCTGGAGAAACGCTCCAGGTTTGTCCTGTGTATGATGATTTTCTTAGCTGATCGGAGGGAGGAAACCTGCACCGAATTATCCAGTAGCTTCTCATAAATGATAAGCTACAGTTCTCTTAAAGTATGATTAGAGTACAAACAAGACATAAAAATAACAACAATCTTTTAAGTTATAAATCTTCACAGTTAGATAAACCTGTATGCAAAGATCTATACAAAATGATTCAATTAATGAAAAAGAGAAATCTTTGATTCATTTACTGGAACAAGTAATTGTTGTACTTTTTAAATAATGAAGGAGATCAGATTATGGATAACACATTAATAAAATCATATCATTCTTCAATAGACTATGATAGCTAAAGTAGTCTATAATCAACTGCAAATTGATAAGCATAAACTTGAAACAAAAGATTGATATTATGAAAGCGAAAGCTGTAGCAGAACATCAACTCCTGTATCAGTTTGTATTAGAAATCCATAACCCGGTTCTCCCACAAGTGAGGATGATCCTTATTATACAAAATTATCAGTATTTAAAGGCCTTCCACAGGGTAAAACATCCCTGTGGAAGTTATCAAACTGCTTACATAAAATATGGGAAGATATCCCAAGTCTAACTAAACTAGGAACCTAAAACAAAACTAAGAGACACAAACATCTCCTAGACTGTCCAACATGCCGAATGCAATTCGGATGTACCTGAAAAGGGTTAAAAATGGACAAGTTAGAAAGATATTTTATTAAAGAAAATGATAAAAATCTAATTCTATAGACTAGCTATAGAATCTTGCGATTCTGTAGATGGTCTAAATAAGACACAGAATAAACATAAAAATCAATTCAAATCTTTAAAAAAATTAAATTCAACTATTTACAAGTAGCTTACAGCTAATTGAAAGACAAACGAATTGTTCAATTTGAGATTGCTATACTAATTCAAGATCAAAACAAAACCAAATGAATACAAAGAAGCGTATGGTTTGTTTCGTTCGTTGCCACATAATTAGGTGAACAGAATAGTAATGAAACGGTGATGAAATCGTTTCATATCAAACTAAAATTGATACACTTAAAACAAATCGTAGGCAATTGTTAGGCTGCCTCATAAACAGGAGACACGATCGAATCCAAACAATATCATTTTCAAATCGACATAACTGTATTGCCATAAAAAAAAATGATCCATGCCGTGAGCAAATTAAATCGAAACTGGCGCATAAATGAACTCATGAAATCA
This sequence comes from Picea sitchensis, assembly GCA_010110895.2. Lineage (NCBI taxonomy): Eukaryota > Viridiplantae > Streptophyta > Pinopsida > Pinales > Pinaceae > Picea > Picea sitchensis. Next base: position 12,841 of record SNQJ01S0218132.1, on the reverse strand, counting down.
TAACAGGATCAATCAATTGGTAACAGAGTTCATAAGAATTATCCGAACGTTTGTTATTGCAAAATGGGGTAGACAAAATCATTCACGAAATCATTTCTTGAATTCATTTTGAAACAACTATTACCCGAATTTCCTCATACGAATTTGACAGAATGACGTAAATCGATCTGAGTTAACAAACTCGTTTGAAAATTAAAATTAACAGAGTTGCAATCAAGTCCATTTTGGATACTAATACAACTCATAAAATCGATCAAACTAACTGAAGATACACAACAATCCAATCAAGCGAATCAAACAACTGGGGTTTAACATAGTTGTCCTGAATCCAAACCGTTCCATGATTCGGGCGTTGATATCATTTGCACAGGTGTAAACGAGAATATTGTTTTCATGAAAACAAAGTCATTCTTTCAAAATCGAAATCAAACAGAATTGTATTCCTGATTTAAGAGACCGCATGACATCAATTCAAACTCACGAAGTTGTTCCAAAACCGTAGCATACCAACTAAATTAGAGATGATATAATCTAACCACAACGAAATCAGATCGAAGCATGATTGTAATCTAAAATTAGCATGACAATTTTCAGTTTAGATTAGATACAAACACACCCAATTGAAATGAAACCATCGATTTCGTTAACTTAACAGACAAACGAATCAAATTCGATGAAAATCTATCAGTGGCTAAACTGGGTATGAGCAAATCGTGTATTCAAATCGAAAATTTCATACATTTTTAGCGAAGTGAAAACAATGTACAGGATGAATAACATTATGACAGAGCCAATTCGAATGATAGACAGAGCTATTTGAAAACCAAACTCATTATATTAATCCTGATCATTCACAAAACTAGAATGATATCAAAATTCATACCTGTATGACGAGCAGACAGCTTGATCATGACATTTTGGAATTGACCACGGCTGTAGATGATTCAACATTTCGAAAAATGATGGAACCAGTAGTCCTCTGCTTTCTATCAACATCACGAAGCTTATCCCTTTGCCTGGTCAATACTGCAACTTGATTTTCCAATGATTGTATTTTTGATTGAAGCACAGGAACGTCTATATAGTATCGTTCCAACCATAAATTGCATTGGTCACATGATGACTGTCTGGGCTTTGAAAATGTAGGTGAAGGTTTGGTTACATTGCCGATGGTTTCGTTAGGTAGTTTGATTCCTGGGTAACCGGGATTGTTCCTTAGGCAAGGGGGAAGGTTCGAAATGAAATCATAAGGTGGTTTGGAGTAGAGACCATGTGAGTAAGGGTACTCATTAGCTGGAAAATGTTCTACGTCAGAGTTTGAATCCTCAATAAGGATTATGGGCTTCTTCTCAACACTAGGTTTAGGCTTATTTCTAGCCATTTTAGAGATAATCTGAGCATTCTTCTTTCCTTTTCCATCAATAGTAGGGTTACCTCTAACCGTTTTTCTCACAGGCTTTTTAATAGCTTCAGCCTTCTCAGTTATAGTGTCGGGTAAGTCAACATCAGGGTCAACCAAGGGTTTAGGAGAGGGTAGTAGGACATAGAAAGGCATGGGTGGCCCGACCTTGGTTTCATTAAACACAGGCTTGTCAATTTGGACAGGGTCTGTATCATCAAAACCATTTCAAGCGATAAAAGCTCGCCAGCTATCACCATGGAGGCTTAAGTGATAAACAATGATAAGTTTAATTAGTCCATGGTGGAACAGGCTACTATCGGCCTTCTCCCTTTTAAACCTTTTTGACATTTTGTATAGGCTACGCTGGAAATACAAAGGAATATTCAATGGATACCCAATAAAATTCATTAACAAACGCAGGTGGTAGAGAAAAACAAGTCCATATCGAGCCTCACAGGTCACGAATTTCTTGACTACTATCAAAAGGTCATGCCATCATGGTTTAATCATGGATATCGGCATACCTCTGTCACAAGATGTGACCTTTCGCGAGACGAACAGAAGTGGCCAAGGTACGTCTTCCACTTTGGAATTTTTGAACTAACGCTGGCCTGTGGAAGGTAACCCTGTGGTAGAGCTAACGAACTCCTCATTGATTTCCAACTGAATATCACCCACCTTGGCTCTACAACCATCAAAAGTCAGAGAGAACTATTGTGCAACAAAAAGATTAAAACCCTCGAATTGTTGTACAAAGGTAAGCCAATCGTTATCCTCCAAGTCTTTTCGGGCATTGTCAAATAGTAGTAAAGCTTGGCTCCCGTTCAGCTCAATTCGCACGACTGGTGCCATGGAGCTGAGCACATGGTAAGTCTAGGGTTTGGGTCATAGCACACATAGGAGCAAAATGCTCGAAGGGTTACCTGAACTAACAGAGGTGGAACAGGGGTAATGGATAAGCATAAATGACATCGTGCGAAGGTGGTGGATCTTACTTCTACCATGCATAATAGTTATTGGCAAGGTACAACCACCGGCGCTTAAAGTTGTTCAATCCACTAAAGTATAGTTCAACAATTATGTCACTTGCCCGACCAATGAAATGAATGGTAAGTGTATAAAGCAACGCGCGCAATCAAAGTTATGCCATAATTTTGAATGACCAATATACAAATCGAAACCAATACCAATGTTTTGGACCAATGTGCCAATGTGTTGTAACAACTCATATCAAGAGTTTAACCAATGTGCCAATGCGTTTGAAACTAGGTGTCATACCAAATGAAATATATCAAGGATTTAATCATAACACTTATATATCTTCATGAGACCAATGGTCAAGTAGATCAAAACACATAAATCCAAATGCCAATGCATTACAAACTTAATGAGACAAAGTCACACAATCAATCCAAGAATGTCCAATGAGTATAGATCAAAAAGATTTTGCCAACTGCATAATGATAAATTAAATGTAAGCGCAATGGGCATACCAACAGGAAGGATAAAGACAGTTCAATTAATGATTTTAGTGCGACTTCAAAAGACCAAGTTTTCACGCTTACAGTTGTGAAAACAAAACGAAAGTAAGTTTTCAAAAGGCGCAAAGAATAAAAGTGTCGTTTATTTAAGAATTGCGACGAAAAATTGATGTTTGCAAAACATTGGTGTTGGCAGCTTATAAGACAATGGAAAAAATGTGAATTGGCTGCCAACAAGACCCTTGCTCAAAAGTTCCACGATCACAATGACTGTAACTTTCACTAACTTCTTCCTTATGAGATCATAAGTTTGATGCCTTCAATCTCTCCCCCTTTGACCATGGAGAGGCCTCTTTATATAGTCTTGGAGACATCTAACCACCTTAGATATTCTTGGGATAGGTTGAGGATATTTCTCCATTAGTTGTGGATCCTCCCTAATATCTAGCCTTGACCTCAGATTCAAATCCAACCAACTCTAGAGATGAGGGGGATTTTTCCCTGATTTTCCTCAACAGCTCAAGATCTCCTGAAACAACCCAAAGCTCCCTCAGAATGAGGCATAGAGTGTTGAAACACTCCCCCAAATAAGGGTATGGAGCGCTAGCACTTCTTGACAGTGGGTAGGGGAGTGATGCCGAAAATTTTCCTAGAAATGCATAGCTCTCCCCCAGAAGGGTGCACAAAGTGTTGGAAGGCTCCCCCAAAGAAGGTTAGGGAGAACTAGCACTCCATGACAATGGGTAGGGGAGCGTTGGCCTTCAAAAATTACTTTTGAGTGGTTTTCCTCATGGAAAAAGATTTGTATTGTTCATCAGATGATTTCTCCTTCTTAAACTAGTCTTTGAAGGTGTATTAAGTGTCCCGATGATGTCGTTAGAGACACGACATAGGCAAGATGGAAGTATGATGTTTGTGACACTTGCAACACTTGCGGCCAATATGTGACACTTGCATCACTGATGATGACGACAATAGGTCATCATTAGAGTGAGTAGTTTTGATGTGTAACAAATTTCCCCCCAAAGTGCGATGTTAGAAGAGAGAAACTGATGACTGAAGTACTTTGTAGAATTTTTTGAGAAAGGGTATGGACTCAGAGAACTTGGCAGAAACTTCACACAACCATCAAACAAATATTATGATATGTTTCAAACCCAAGGCAGACATACCTATGCTTGGGTGATAAACACTTGCAAGGTACGGTCGCCATAAAAATACACTCTGAATCCATAATTATATTAACAAAGAGTATAGCCACAAAAGATACAATATGTATCTATACATCCATGACATGAACTGATCGTAGCCACAAAAAATACACAGTGGATCTACGAGATGACAAGACATAGCCACAGACCAATACAAAGTGGATCTATGTGATAATATATGTGTCAATATTCAAGAGAAACTCCATCACAACCTGGGCAAAGTATATATCAGAGTGATCACTCAACCCAGGGTCTTCTTACCGATCCCAATGTGGTACGAGTATAACCATGTGAATAGACGTCCTGATGTCGAACATGGTAGAAACCACTTGATTACTGGTCAATGAGGTAAACCATTAACAAGTGCGAGGGAAATCACCATTGATGTCAATTATTCCCAAGGTACCCTAGTACATTCCAATGAATGTGAATAGATGAGATGAATTCGAACAACTGCAAAATCATTCGATCAGAGGTCAATGATGTAAACCCATTTTTGGATGCAAGGAGGCCTACCATTGAGGCATGCAGGTCCCAAGGTACTAACTGGTTTCTAAGTCTAGTTCCAAGATAATGTGCTGAAGTAGACAGGAATAGACTCGTCGCAGGAGGGCCTTGATGTATCCCCCATCAACGACACAAAAATGACACAGATATGTAAATTGGTGTATCAAATGAACATGGACTGACACAAGTATTGAAATAGGAAATTTGTGATGGTTGACTCTCGAGGTAGAAACTTCCCTTGAAAAATAAGGAAAAATAGCAGAAACATGACATGGATCAAACCATGATGATTCAGTGGATACTGGGCCTTTCGTCGGGTGACCCAAAGGAGTAAGAAAACTCAGAGGATTGGTTCAGTGTAGAGGTTCAGCAGATTAAAATGCGTGCAAAGACAAAGTGTCATGTTCAAGGGAGACCGTAAGAGTGACTGGTAATGTTCCCAAAAATTGTTTGGCTTGCTTCCTTCAATTTTTTTCCCCATCCAGATAGACGAGTACCTCTTTTTAATTTAACGATCTCAAGGAGGGTAACAAATTCTCTATATAACTCACCTTCGGTAAGTCCCTCTTCCTTTGTTTAACAAACTAGAAGAAGTAAGGGTTCAGTCCCATATGGGCCCTTGAATGTATGATTGTTTAACAAGTCTAGAGAAGGTAAACCAAGTGATTTTTCATGTTTAGAGAGTCTAAAAAGAACTTAAAGACAACTCTAGTGTTGTTCTTTTTCGTAATGTTAGTCTTGCGGGGCTGAAAAAGGGATAAATTATGACTCGAATATGCTCTTTAGAGAGCTGGAAAAGAGGTTAAAGGAGACTCTAGGGGGTTCCTTTTTCGTATATCTATATGAGTCCAAAAAAATGATAAAAGTCTACTCAGTTACATTCTCATGTATTTTCGAGCATGAGAAAGAACAAAGACTAAGCTCAGTATTGGTTTCATTTTTACGCAAGCTTGAAACAAAATTAAACTATGCTTGTAAATTCCCAACGTAATTTCCAAAGGTTGGGATACCCATGGATGGTTGGTACTCTACCCCCAACTTGAAAATCTAGTGGCATAACTCCAGAATGATAATCAAATGTTGGAGACATGCCCACCAAGCTTCAATTCATTCACCGACTTTGAGGTTGTCACCAATTTCTGTACTAGATAGAGAAAAAGGATACAGGTGGATGAAATGAAGGTTCAAAAAAGAGACCTAACGAAAGACTCGACTCAACAAGAGAGGTGACTATTTCATTTTTAATGAGATTGACACAAGAAAAGAACTATGCTCAAGGCTCTGGGTTCAATCCCCAGATTTTTGTTTCATTTTTTAATGATCTTGCTACGGAGAGGAAAACTATGCTCATGGACTCTGTTTAATTGTTTAATGAGCTTGCCACAGAGAAGAGAAACTAAACTATACTCACGACTTCTTCTTGATCATGATTTCCAAGAGAATAATGTTCTGGAAGGAATACATGTCAAGGGACACACTTCGGTCATGGCTTCCAAGAGATATTCATTGGATGAAAGAATAATGATCTTGAAAGAACACATGTCGAGGTCCGTGATAGGGGTAAGGAGATCAATCTCCAATAGCCCTACCGAAGAGATCACCATGTCAACGATTGGATCTAATTCATTGGAAGTTGAAGTCATGGGAGACAATGCCACATAATTTACCTATGGTACGGGTGATACCGACTGCATATAAGACTCATTTAGGGAGGTCATTGGATTGATGGTCAAGTCAGGGCCAACAAATGAAAGTTGATCAATATTCACCATTCTTCCATCGTTCAGGAAAGATATCACATGAAAAAGAGTGGACACAATAGCTTTCATGGAATAGACATAATCTCGGCCAAGGAGTAAATCGAAATACAAGGGGTCATGGACCACCATAACATCAATAAAGATAGTTTTCCCTCCCAAAGTTACAAGAAATTGAGGAAGGATCCCTAAAGGGTCACTGGTTCTTTTGTTAAAATAAAATAGAGTCTGTGTAAACAGCACAAGTTGAGGATAGCCTAGATCTTTCCAAGCAATAGAGGACAAAATACTAGCAGACAAACCTTCATCTATCAGCGCATGAGGAACGACCCAACCACAAACCTGTACTGTAATATTGAAAGGAATGTGAGAGGGAATACAAGGTCCAGTTATCACACCCCAATAAAAAAGGATGGCCTCATTACATGGAAGGGGTTTCATGGGAGAAGGAGGAATTTTCCCTAGCACCATAGATTCTGTATCAACGAGAAAAACGTGGGTAGAATCGGGTTTACTCTCGAGCGGGAGAGTAGGATCGATTGATAATAACATCAAATTGACCACTTGGGTTTCATTCTAAAAGGGGAGAATGGGGTCAAAAGCTAGAAAAGGATTGATTGTTTGGGTTTCATTCTCTAATAGAAGAGCAGGATCGACAGAAGATGGGATCAAATCAACCACTTTGTCAAGTGGTTCAACTAAGGACGTGACTAGATTGATGACATGATCAACCAGACTGACCGATGAAGGGACCGGAGCAACCAATTTGGCACTCGTCATAGGAGGAGTGGGATTGACCATGTTGGCACTCTTCAGATGAAGGGTGGGACTGACTAATGATGGGACTAGATCAATCACTTGGGTTTCACTTTTCAAATGAAAAGTGGGGTTGATCGATGACAGAACTGGATCAACTACTTTGGTTAGTGGTTCAACCGAGGATGAAACTAGATTGACCACCTGATCAATTGGATTGACCAAGGATGGAACCAGATTGACCATTCGATCAACTAATGATGGGTTGGGGGAAATTTTATGATAACCAGTGGGAAGTTGAAGTTTTTCTAAAAGAGAAGAAGCCTCTTTCATGCGAGGGAAAAAGGTGAGAAAAATGACCACCTTCGCATAAAATACAAGGAAATTTGACAGTTGTCTTCTTCTTACCAAGCTTAATTGTTGTTGGGTATTCTACCCTACGGACTAATAAGCTAGGGCTCTAAACTTATACGCAGAAAATGACCCTTAAGATTTAACTTTTAACCTTCTACCCAAAATCTCAACCCCTTTTCGAGCAAACAATGGAAGAATTAACTC
>SNQJ01S0218130.1:0-15328 GCA_010110895.2 Picea sitchensis | reverse complement strand
CTGTGTAAGACCAATCTGCATTTTCAGAATTCTGCATATATCCTTTGCTACGTCGGCCTTTCCTTTTTCTTTCCGCTACCGCATCATGATTTATCAAAGCGCTGAAAGATAGACTTACTTTGCCTCACTTTCCACAAGTTATTTAATCTCTGCTATTGTCTCTTTTCTTCGGTTTTCATTTGACTCCATGCCCAATGGACCATTTCCCTGGTTTAACACCCAAACTCCAAAAATCCAAGACCATCATTTACCCATAAATCTGCCCACCCTTTTCACACTACTTAAATTCCTATTGTGACATTGTTTGAGAGATCCCTCTCGGGTTGGAAGGGGCAGCTCCCAATCCAAAGTGGTTCGAGGTTGCCTCGGGATTGATTTGTTGCAGCCCATTTCAGTTTCAAGTGTCAACATTTTGGCGCCGTTGCATGACATGAAAAATCCCCTCTGTTACAAAACTTCTTAGAAATTATAAACAAATTATCAAAATACAGGTCATATTTTACTCTCAGTAAAATAGAGGAAAGATTGTACCTTAATAATCATTTTGAAACTTATTGCAATGGAAGTGTTACCCAATTGAAACACTTATGACTCTAAAAAATTGATATGAAGAAAATAGTTTATGGAAACAAAGGAAACTTGAAACAGGAAATACATGAACTTAAGAAACAAAAACTAGGAATCTCTTATTTTTTGTAAATGAAAAATTTATCAAAAAGCTTCAATATACTTGTACTCCAAAGTCCCTTTACAATATATTTGAATCAGTTTTTATACAAAGAAATAACAACATAAATTGTTATTTGATTCTTTGAAGTCTAAACATGGGTTTATTGGATTAGATAATTCTCGGATTTCTTCAATCGTTGAAGTGAAACCCCCTTGTTCTATTGATTATATGTCCATTTTAAACCTGTAACAAACATGAGAGACAACACCCATTGGATCCACCCTAATAAGATATCGTGACCATTGATCTCACCTTCATTAATCCCACATTTATCATGGAATTTTATTTTCTTGGCTTTCTATAGTATAGGACTTTCCAAATGTTTCGAAAGAAAATAAGCATGCCCTGGAACCTCATGCGCTATGTAACCTTTTAGAATTGGGTCCCAGCTTTACCAGATCATCCTTGAAACCCATATAAATTCTACAATAAAACTCGGTGCCCAATGATAAGACATGACATGGCGTGCTAACATCACCACAAACACGTGGAGGCCCCTCACTAGTCCCTGTTGTCATTCATGTGGCAAAAAGACATGCCATGTGTCAATTCTTAGCTGTGCACTCGACTGGAAAGATATCATGGAAGGTAGCATAGAAAAGGTTTGGTGATCCTATATCCGGTGGCCCGACATGACATCATATCGGATCAAATTGAATGGTGGTAATGTGAAGTCTTACATCCAGGAATCGGTGGTTCGATATGACTTGGTAGTGTTGACGTATCTCGAATCGAAAGGGGAAATATTTAGAAAAGGTTTGATAGCCCGATGTCTATGGCCCAACATGACATGTCACCTCCTTGTTGGTTGCATACATCATCTGACATATGTCGGTTCCTGGATTGTCTGAAGAGTTTGGGCTTAACCTTTCCAATATATCCTGATGTCTGAGATCCGAAAGAATCTCAGTCATTGATCTGATATCTCTGGGATCCAATCTCCACCGTTGATATATAATCCTTTATGAACGACAGAGAATCATCAATCTGATGTGCGCAAACCAAAATTGGCTAAGGCCTTAACAATGATATGCTAACATCAGTATGGACACATATCCATTTCCCATTGGTCCATGTTGGCACTGAGGTGGGTAACAAATGTCTGACATATGTCACTCATTTTTTATGTACGGGGATTTTTCAATGATGGATTTCACATGTAAACATGGTAGTTATTTATTGGCCCTAGGAATGTTTCCCTGACACATTGACACATCATTTGGGAGGAGAAAATATCAGGATATGAGATTAAAGCTATACCATTGATCAGTCTCTTTTGATACGAGTCCGAGATTAAATGTGGGACATCCATCGGAGTACCCAATTCAGAGATTCAATTGAATGTATAAGTTTGACGAGAGAGTGTGAGATTGGATCTCATCCATTGATTGACAAGATGATCATGGAAGCCACAAGTGAATCTAGAACGCTGATTTTTCTTATTTACTAGAGCTTTTATATTTAATTTCAATCGTCCATCAGAGAATCCGAAATACAATCCATTGCATCCATCGGTGAACACATTTCAGAGCGATCGAGGGGTTAAGGACTCCAATGAGGAATTCAACAAAAGGGACATGAATCGTCGATCTACACACGAATATTCCAGGCCATTGATTTTAGGCACAATATTTTCTTCGATATGGGATTCTAAAATCTATCTAATTTGTTCATTTGAAGCTGGGATAGAGGCCGATGATTGGATTGAAGGATCACAATTAATGTGCTAGCCATATGGACTAAATTTAAAGTCAAATAAAGCATAAAAATTAAAAATTAATTCTAACACTATCTGAAACTGAACTATTTCTAAAATTTATTCAAATAAAAGATGAAATTTTGAATTTTAACTTATGTTACAACACTAGACTCAATATGGGGATTGTGTCTCCCTCTGAGGCACTAAAGAACATGCAGACTGAGTGCTTTTATTGGTTAATGGAGTCCTTATTCTCTAAAACTAATTACCTTTTTTAAACACATATAAAACTAAATCCTTTCTTTTATAATAAATATTATATAGGACTCCTCTATCCATGACCTTTCCAATGACTACTTCCTTGCTCAATTATGAGTTATGAGCATAAATTTATGGTCATTTGACCATTACCCATTTATTCTTTCTCTTCACCCTTCAACGAGGTGCAACATTTAATTGTTCCCATGCATATTTGCACCTTCTCCTTTGGGATTTTGAAGAGAGCCCAAATAGGTTCCTTCATCATCATATTTTGGATAATATTTCCAAGTTTCATCTTCATCTGTGTTCCAAGATACTAGATATACAACCTGTTGAAGTTTCAACCGAATTAATATTTTTGGCCATGAATGCTACATGAACCTTATATGCCTTACTATAAATATGTATGTGCCCATATTTATATTTTGACTCCATGGTTGTCTTATATGGCTCAATATATTTCCGTAGACTACTCCTATGCCCCAATTTAATTCCAGAGCATGAATTTATGGCCCTTGGAAGTTAACTGGGTCTTAAAATTTACCTTGCACTATTTGGCCTGTAGCTTCCTGATGTTATCTTCGTTTGACGAATGGTTTACACTCTTAGAAGGATTTCTCTGAGATTTATTATTTGTGATTAAAAGATAAAGTGTCCCTTATTTCACTCTTTCCTCATGATATTTGAGTAGCTAAAACCACTTTTTAGGGCCTCAAAAATGCCCTGCAAAAACATGACCTGGAAAACACCAAACTTTTCCAATAATTTTTAATAATTTATGATCATTTATATAAAAACCCACTGACTGGGATGCTGACATGGAATCCTAGTCCAAATGGAACCCTTGGAAGAACTCCATGTCAGCTCCTGGCCACTTTAGCATTGTCCCATCAATCGCTTACTTCCTTATTCCTTCTCCTTATGTCTTTCCCCTTCACTGGCGCGCACTTAACTTTATATTTCAGACCATGCCAGTCCTTGGCTACCATGTTGTGTCTTTTTATTAAATCATGGGGATATGAAGGCCACATCCCGCACCCATATACCTTGGCGCATGAATTTGCATGTCATTATAATCCAACGGTCGACTTTCAGAGGGCACTTGTGGTGATCAACAATCCATGTTGCATTGTGGGCCCCTCTGCCCCATTGAACATTAACACAATGTGGAGGGGATGAAAAAATCAACCATAGTTAAGACTATGGTGACGTTNCCCGCCTTGGGTTATCCTAACCTCACATGAGTCCCCCCCTTACAATAAGGTTCTGCAGGTTCAACTCACAGTTCCACCATGTGGGAAGGCTCTAGCACTTTAGCTCCATGTCGACCACCACCTCTGCCATTTTTTCCATAGTGTACCTTCCACCATGGAAATACACATCACCTCTCTACCACGTCATATGACATGTGACCCCCACAATATGTTGACATCAGCATACGAAAAAATTCCCAAATGTTTTTCCAATTTTTCCAAAATGCCCAATTTTGAAACTTCTTTCATGTCACCATTGAAACTATGAATCAAGCTTTGTATGGAAAAATTTTGGACCTTTAAAAACCAATATGACCCTAGCACCTGTAATTCAAATCCTGGGCATCAAATTTCTCATGAATCCCATAGTAGAAATTGGGGCTTTTTCCCAATTTCACCCAATTTCATCATGGGCGCCATGGTCGCTCAGTAAACTTGGAAATTCGGCCATCTACAGGCCCAAACCTTCTCATTTAGAGATTGAATTTGATTATATTTAATTTATGAGCTCAATTCTTCCAAATTACTTGCAAAATTACTTTAATTTCATTCTAATAATTTTAACAAACAATTTGCGTACATCCCCATTTTGACACTCTATCAAACAATTTGCATGATTAATCTGCAAATTTCATCTATGTGGTATGTTAATTGGTCCATCTAGGATCAGTGTTGAAACTAGACCTTTGATACCACATTGTAGCATCCCCAACCCCGAGTTGGGAAATGCCACCTAAATATTTTGAATTCTGATACCAAATTAATTAATTTATAATGATTTGAAAATGCACATTTTAATGAAGAATAACATCAAGTATAAAATACAACATAAGCAGGAAAACCCATGAAATAAAATTCATCAATAGTAACACATAACATAAACCATACGCATAATTGACACTTATCTTTTGTAAAAATTCACCAATGGTGTGCAGACCTTCCATGCTCCTCCCAGCCTTAGACCACACTACTCATAACTCTTAGCAACAAGTCACCCCCGAGATGGGGAAAAACTCCACCTGGATACAAGAATCCTAACCAAGATAAGGTCTCTTGGACAAAAGGAAAAATCAGACTCATGTTCCAACTCTAGTAGACAACCTACGGTTCCTCATTCCCCACATGCATGTCCCACCCCAGGAAGTGTGCCCCTTCTCTTCTCAATGGTCCTTCGGCTGCCCCACTTCCTTTCTAGGGCTTCAACAACAGGATGAACGGGAAGTGTCAAATCCCTGTAGCTATAGTTTGGCACCTTGGGAATCAATTCCCAACAATTCTCTCACCTAGAGAGAATTCTGATGGGTCGCACAACCTACTTCTTTAATATCCCACGGGCTTGAGAACCCACATCTTTAGTCAAGTTCCAAATATTTCCATGGTACAGGTGCAAGTACAGGTGATTACAGTATTAAGGTATGGATGAAAAAAGTGTGGTGAGGTAAGAATGATGATGAAATGATAGGAAAATGAACTAAGTCTCCCAAACTTATGTGCATGTTCCCAACTTGACATTTGTCATGTTGGGAACTACATGCCCCCCCCACATGGACCCACCACATGGTGATATGTCCCCCTTTAGAGACTTAGGATAAAATGAATTATCCCATACTATAGACTTTAAACATTAGGAATATTAATATTCCTTTTTGGCTTAAGCCCCCTTAGCTTAGCCCCTTTCCTAAACTCTTATCCTCCCTTTCCCACTCTAGTATATTTTAGCCCCCCATACTCTTTTATCAAGTTGGTATGCAAGAGTGATGTGTTTTCATTAAAATCTGAGTGTGATTACATTTTACAAATATATCCTCATTGGCCTTTTAGCTTCTGGCTCTCTAGCTTAATAACCACACATGCACTATGACCTTAAAATACATATATACAAAGGCATTATGGCCCAAATATCTTGGCTCACCATCCTATATGTATGTTTACATTTACATTTAGAATTGGGGTTCTTCCTAGGGGTATTACATCTAACCTACTCCAAAGGTTTGTTATGGGTACTATGTCAAAATATTTTTTAAAGTCAACAAAGCAAAACAACAGATTGATTTTATTATTGCATCACTCCTCCACAGTGATCCTAAGAGTAACAAGGTTGTCCATAGTTGAATGATATGTCATAAATCCATCCTACCCTTTAGATTTTTTTTGGTGTCTTTCTAACCATAGGCTAATCTTCTTTTCCAAAATAATTATGTACATGTCTTGGGTAAAATGGGGCTAATCATAATGGTCCTACTTGTACCTTACCCAAGCTAGTATTGTTCCATACCTGCACCAATATTGTTCTTTAACTGAATTATGTTGTTTCCATCACCTGTTTCCATACCCAATTTATGGTGTTTCCTTCACCTAAGCCGGTACCTGGTTAACTTAAGAGATGGACTTGAAGAGGCAGGTTGTCGGGATCGTGTATTGAAGAGGCGGGTTGTCAAGATCATGTATTGAAGAGGTAGGTTGTTAGGTCTGTGAGAAACTCTCTCCAGGTGAGAGAATTAGTGGGAAAGTGATTTCCCGAGGGAGCCCAAATATAGCTACAATTCTTTAAGACTTCATGCTCAGCATGTTGCTAAAGCCCTACAAGGGAACTGGGACAGTCAAAGGACTGTTGAGCAGAGAGGGGGCACACTTCCTGGGGTGGGATAGGCATTTGAGGAATGAGAGACTGTAGGTTGTTAGTTTGAGTTGGCACCTGGGATGAATTCCTTCCTTTTGTTTGTGTAGCTTCAGTCTGGTTAGAAATCCCTTTACTCAGGTGGAGTTTTGTCCTAGCTCGGGGGTGACCCCTTGCTGAGAGTTCTGAGCAACATGGTCTAAGGTTGAGAGGATCATGGAAGGCCTGCATGGAGTTGGTGGGATTATATCAAAGATAAGTATCAATTGTGTGTTAATTTACATGTTGCATATTTATACATGTGTTTATGTTTATTGGTATTTCCTGTGTATGCTGTGTGTATATGTTTACTGTTATTTCCACATGAATTTTGTGTGTTTGAAGAATGTATATTTTTCTATTTAAATTTATATATATACAGATGAAATTATTGTCTTAAGTGTCATGACCCAACGGTCTAAGGCTAGGTATGTTACACCTTTAGCTCTTTTTTGGTGTCTTTCTAACCATATGCTAATCTTATTTTCCTAAATAATTATGTACATGTCTTGGATAAAATGGGGCTAATCATAATGGTCCTATAATTAGAGGAAATGTATTTATCCCCACTTTTAGAAATAGGTACAAGAGGGCTTTGCATCAAGGGTTTAGGGAAGCCCTGGTTGACTTTCAAATTGAAGAGTTTGTATCTGTGAGGGATGCGGATATGCACTCCAATAGGGAATATGTAGATACTTTTAAGCTGGTAATTCTATTCCTTCAAGGGAATCATATTATTTTTTTTAGTTTTACCAATTAGAATTTTCCTCGAGAACTTCTTAAGATCAAGCTTATATAGGTCTAAAAGTTTCTTTTTATTTGTATTTATATAGTACTTTTTTTTTCTTTTTAATTATGGATTCATAGTGATTTATCTTATCAAGTTTTAGGGACTCATCAAAAGAATCTGTAATGGATTTGCTAGCAATTTGACATTTGTTATCATACCAAGAGTTAGTTGTTATATTATTATTTTTACATGACACCTGGAAAGAGAACTTGTTAATGGAAGTGGAAATGGTTGTTGTAAAGTTACGATAGAGGTCTTCAATATTGTCTTTATAAGTTAGGATATTTAATTCACTTTTTAAATCCTTTAAGAAAATATCAACTTTACTTTTGTCAATAGGCAAGTGCCTTTGATTATCAGAATTTTATTCAATGTGGCTTTTGTGCATGGCAAAGTTTAGAGTTAGAGTTAAAGGTCTATGAACATAATCACACTCTCATGGTAATTTCAAAAGTCCAAATTTACTATTTGGTTCGATATGGGAATATCGAACATCACATAATCCAAGAAACAATGAAAATTAAAAAGAAATTGTGATAATAAAAAAATAAAAATAAAAACTAACATATAGTCATAATCCAAAATCCATATACAAATTAAACCTATATTTTTTATCTTTAAATATTTATTAAATCCAAATTCATACGAATCTGTGTTTATATATAAAAAAATTATATATACATTCATTTAATTTTAATACAATTAATATATCAATACAATCCTTTAAAAAATATTGAAGAGATAGGTTTGTCATACTCACTTAATGAATTATTTAAAATTTATAATTTAAAAAATATTTACGCCGAAAGGCTACACCTATTGAGAATGGCCACATTTAATAGGTTTTTAGTGCTTAATTAGTGTTGTATGGACAATACTAAAAATTGATGGAATATTCTTAGTCGTCTCAATAAATCAATAGTTGTGACTTCAACCACTAACTTCCTCACTATTATAAAGACATCAGTTTACATGCTTATTTTTTTACTTTTACTTGATCATATTTAAAATTTACTATGGTGGCTAGCTCATTACCATGTCTAAGTGATTAACAAAGATTAAGCAGATTTAGGTTTTTTTTACGGCTTATAAATTTCTTACTGAGGTAAGTGGAAGGGATTCACCTTTCACCTTATTTAACCCTAGGGGCTTGGTGGCACGTTACGCTCTTAAGCCAACATTTACTGGGTGTGTGGCCTTACACCCTCCGACCTCTTGATGCCTCCAACCTGTCGTTGCCCTCAGACAGTTTCTTCCCTGGATTACTGGCGCACTTCACCGTAAACTCTCTTAATCAAGCATTTACTAGGTGCATGGAGTGCCCACACCACCTTACCATTTATTCTGACCTCTTGATACCTTCGTCGGTTTCTTTATTGGCTTACTATGCTTGCTATTGATGGTCTCGAATGGTTATTTTTTCCTAGCATGCCATGCATTACTTTTTCTCCATGTATCCAATATTATTACCACTTCCAAGTCGTTTCCTTTTCAATTCATGGGAGGTGTGAGAGTTTCTTCCATGTCCGTAACCTCAGGTTTATGTAAATAAGAAAACATCTGCAACTTTAGGTTTATGTAAATAAGAAAACATTTTCCATTTCTGTAGTTGTAGATCTAGATTGTAGTTTGAGAAAGGTAGTATAGAGGAAAATTTTGAAACAAGAGCATAGAGGAGAGGAGGAACAATCTTAAAGGCACAACATCAACATCAACATCAGCAAAGAGGTTAACAACAAATGTTCTATGCATTTTCTTCGGTTTTCTGGTTAAGCTTTTATATTCAATTAAATAGATGGATTTTAAATGGCATGTGCGCCCATCTGTGTGCATGTTCAATTTTTCCCTTTTCTGTTTGTCGATTTACATTGCATGCCTGTCATTGATTTCAATTTTTCCCTTCTGTTTGTCGATTTCATAACGTTTTAAAATGAATTTTGCCTCAACTTTGTCCTGCTTAAAATAAATTTAGCCTCTACAAAATCGTGCATGAACTTGTGTTCTTCTTAATTCGCTTTCTACATAGCTCTTCGTTTTAAACACAAGCTTAAAAACAAGAACAAATATTATGGGATTGTATTGCAAATAAGTTCATATAGCTTTCATTTTTTTACTACACTATTAATAATCAATACAATAACATTAATGTAAATCTCTTTCGATGGGGGACAATAATCATATTTGTTTCTAATAAGCAAGTTTGAAGATGAAGTTCGCAGGTTCATTCATGTTATTGACCCTATGGCACTTGTAATACATAGCCATCACCACCCAATAACCACTGAAACAATGAAAAATAGTTGGGAAAACTAATATTTGCCATAAATAGAAAGCTTAAAGAAAACCATAGAGCTTTTTGATGTAGACACAAGCTTCAAAATAAAGAGAGAGCTTCATATTGTTTACAAATGCAAGAGGGTATTACAAATACTGGTATTACAAATATTGTCTCACCAGTGGAAGTAATTGTCTGATTAGTCACTCAATTTGTATTAGGTTTAGTAAATTAAATATTATAACAAATTTTATTTTAAAATCCTCATTAAAATTTATGTTAAAATTATATTTAGTAAATTAAATATACCTTTAGACGTTCATCAACCACAATTGAAGAAATACATTTGTCATACTCATTTAATAAATTATTTAAAATTTAAAATTTAAAAAATATTAATAATTCTCTTTAGCTTTCTTTTAAAACCGCTACAATCCATTCCGATAGAACGAAAACAAAGTCACCAAATAATAGAGCTAATCATGGAGATGACTCCATGCCAAACAACTAATAATCTCTTAATATTAATAATTTGTAAATCAAATCGATATTTCTCTTTATTTTTCTATTAAAACCGCTAGAGTCCATTCCAATAGAACCAAAACAAAGTCACCAAATAATGGAGCTAATCATGGACATGGTTCCGTGCTAATAAACAAAAGAGATTTTGCCTACTTATTATCCACATATCCCCATCATTGAAAATTTATTGTCAACGTCAACCCCAGTATCTGCGCCATGCGAGCGAGTACGTCATTGGCTGCTTTAATTAACTAACTTCAGCATGCTTAACTCTACTCTACTTAATTAACCTAACGCCATGATTGCTTGACAATCAGTTACCAACACTTAAGCGGGCTATCACCACTTTTAATTATTATACGAGTAGTTAACTTAATTGATCATTAAAATCGCCTTTGAATTGTAAACCAAAAGACTTTGAACGGTGAAATGGACATTGGTGGACCATTGTCATTTTTCTAGGTTTGAAAATTCAAATATTGTATTTAAAATGGACATTGGTGGACTATTGTCATTTTTCTAGGTTTGAAAACTCAAATATTGTATTTAAATATAAATTGACTATTCTATAAACTCAAATATTTGTGTTTAAATATAAATTGACTTTTAACGGTCATTTTTCTAGGTTTGAAAATGCTTGTATGTAAATTCAAATTTCAAATACTTAATTATTATATGAATAGTTAGCTTAATTGATCATTAAAATCTACTAAAATCGACTTTAAACAGTAAACTAAACGACTTTCAAAAAATGTACTCGTTTTTCTAGGTTTGAAAACTCTGGTATGTAAATTCGAATTTCAAATATGGCACCTAGTGTCGAGCACTTTATTTAAGAAGGAAACATGAAAAACAAGGTGGATATTAGAGTGACTGAGAAACTCTAAATGGTAGGCCACTGGCCCCACTCTCTTGAGGATACATTAAGGACCATAGAATTTGGGGGCGAGTTTCTGACAATGTTGGGATTTGAGTGAAGTTTGCTTATAAGGTTGCAGATGAAGAAATACCTAGTCCCCTTCAGCAAATTCTTGTTCAAAACAACCCTGATTTGCTTGTTGTTCATGTGATTATGAGCCATGAACAAATTTTCTTTGAGAGTACAGAGAATGGCCACGCAAACTCTAAGAGTTTGATCCACCCGTTGAACCTTCGAGATATTGGGCATGAATGATAAAAATGAGGGTGGATTTTTCTATAGACTATCTTAAAGGGAGTCATCTGAGTGACAGTGTGGTAAGAGGTGTTGTACCACCATTCAATGAGGGATAACCACTAAACCCATTGATTTTGTTTGTAATATGAAAAACACCTCAAATAGGTTTTCAAACACTTGTTGACTAATTCAGTTTGTTGATTTGTATGAGGATGATATGTTGTGCTGAGATGCAATTGGGTTCCCTAGAGTCAGAACAATTCTTACCAAAAAATGCTGGTGAAAAAAGGATTACAGTCAGAAACAATAGAATGAGGCATGCCATGGAGTTTGAAGATATTATCCATAAAAATTTGAGCCATGGTGGATGTTGTAAATCGGTGTTGAAGAGAACATAAGTGAGCATATTTGGAAAGACGGTCCACTACTACCGTGATGACTAACTTATTACCTGATTTAGGTAAGCCAACAATGAAGTCCATAGAAATAATTGTCCAAATAGTAGGTGGAATTGGAAGCGGTTGCAGTGGGCTTGGAGCTTTGATTGTCTCTCCCTTATTGCATTTACAAGTATCATATTCAACCACAAAGGTGCAAATGTCCTATTTCATACCGTCCCAGATAAAAAAAAAAAAAGTTTGAGCCGTTCATAGGTTTTGGTAAAACCAGAATGCCCAGTTGTAGGTGAAGCATGAAACTCAAAAAACATGATGGATTTAAGGTTCAACTATTTTCTTAAATACATGTGTCCTTTATAACGAAGCTCGTCATGGTTCCACGAGTACCCTGGAGAAGCTTGGGGATCCTGTTGTAGTGTTTGGATCAATCTTGAAAGTTTGGGGTCTTCCAACCATTGATGTAGAACCTCATGAAGTCAATATGTGATAGTGAAAGAGATGGAAAAAACAGACCCATCTTCTTCATATTTCCTGGAAAGGGAATCATCCACCCCATTTTAATTTCCCTTTTTGTATATGATCTCATAATCATATCCAAAGAACTTGGTTACCCATTTTTGTTTCTTCGGGGAAGAAATTCTTTATTCCATAAAATACTTGAGGCTTTAATGATCAGTTTTAATTTAGAAGCGTTGTCCCAAGAGATAACAATGCCAGAGATCCACAACATGCAGAATAAGCAACATTTCCTTTTCATAGTTGGATTTGCCCAAATGGTGCTTGGATAATTGTTGTTTGGTGTAAACCAAATGTCACACACCCACTACCTAATTCAAAACTTTTCATTGTTTTCCCAACAATGAGAATCCCCGAAGCTTGTAACGGCAAAATGCCAATTCCCAATTCACAGGTCTTCTATTTACCTACCCGGCTCTCTGTACATAACCGTGTCCTTATGTCCCTTTTCCGTCGGGGTTTCTGTTTTCAACCATCCCGACTCGCTTAAATGCCATTTAGCCTCCTAGGCTAAGCTCTTGGTTGCATGGCCTCCTCTATATGACCATGGCCATAACTCCCATCAGGGCTACGGGTTTCTAATGTCAAGATTAGTTCACCCCCAAGACTCGCGATTCTTCAAATTTCGACGCGCTCCTTACGCATTATCCCTCCAGGCTAAGCCTGTGGTCCACTGCCTTTGTGACCGTGGCCTTACCTCCTTTCGAGGCTACTCCTATCAGAGTTTCAGGGTTTCCAATGTCATAATTCACGAGTCCTCAGAACTCGCGATTCTTCGATCCCCGATATGCCCCTAGCGTATTGGCTCTCCAGGCTAAGCCCCGGTCAACGTGACCGCAACCTTCACAAGGCCACAACCTTTAATCCTGTCGGGGTCTCGCGCCTTTCAGTGTCACAATGCGCAAGTCCCCTGGACTCTCGATCCTCCGACTCCTGATGCGCCTTTACACTGGCTAGCCCTCTTGACTATACTATGGTCCATGTGACCACTTACCCTATGATCGCAGTCGTATGACTTTCCATCATGATTTTGGGGTTTGCAATGTCGAATGCAACTTACCTCGTGGATCCACGACTCCCGATATGTCGATACGAAAATGCGCCCGACACCTGTCCTCCACTGTGACCCACACTCCTGTGACAAGTCGGGAAATCGCATATCGAAATATCGCGATTCCCGTTGCACTAGTTCACGGGACTCTCCAAGTCTCGAACCTCGATATGGTAACACCTCTCCTCCACTATCTCCCGCTGTGGCCCACACGGCTCTCCCGTCGGGATATCACGGAACGCGATTCCAATGTGTGAGAGTTCCTTACCTCCGGAAACTTCGATGCCCCGGACTCCGACTCTTCGGGATCTGTTGACACGTGTTCCACCCAATGGACGGTTCTGATCTTGTCGGTAAATCGCGGATCGTGATTCCGTATGACAAGATTTCTTTGTGCTCGGAAACTCCGATTCTCCGATGCTCGAATTCTTTGGATCTCCTTACATGCGTCCTCAATTATGGACAGCTCAGAGCTCGTCGGGATATCATGGATCGCGATACCAAGCGGCAAGATTTCTTTGCTCTTGCAAACCCCGATTCTTCGATGCTCGACTTCTTTGGATCTCCTGACACGCATCCTCAACTATGGACGGCTCAGAGCTCGTCAGGATATCGCGGATCGCGATACCAAGCGACAAGATTTCTTTGCTCTCGCAAACCTTGATTCTCCGATGCTCGACCTCTTTCGATCTCCTGACACGCATCCTCAACTATTGGACGGCTCTGATCCGTTTTGCCCCTATTCACGAGGCTTAATCCTCGTCTATATCCCTAAAGATATAACGACTGTCGGGATTCCTAGTTCAGATCTGACAATTCAGATCGGTCCCAATGCCGCACCCTTTTCTACTGCTCTTTGGCCATGGAAAAATCAACGGTCCAAATGCTCTCATGGAGCCTAGGGGTCTACGATTCAGATTTCCTCTCTATTCACGAAGATAGAGGAAAAAGGGTTAATGGCACTTAACACCCTCGTTTATTCTCTCGATTCAATGGTCGTGAATGACCATAGAATCTTCGACAGGATCTCATCCGTTGATCAATACTTGTCCCTAAGCTGCTGGTTCGTGATTTAAGAGGGTCGTTCCTCTTTATACAGGGTTGTTAAGACTTGTGCGTTCAAGTCCCGTATCTGGGTCCTTTGTGAACCCTTCTAGGGAGGAAATCTCTGTGAAGAGATCTGTACCGGGTATCCCTGAGACAGATAAGGGAAAACAACTTCCCGAGATCGGGCTGGGAACCTAACTTCTTTCAATCCAGGCACAAATAAGATTGCTTTATCCACACACGTCATGCGTGATTTCCTCTGTTATGAACATATATCTATTCATTCTCATCAAACACTACACAGACATTCTTACACAGAAATCATTCATAATTTGATAGTTCTATGATCATACACATATATGTATTCATTCTATGAATTTCAAGAGGTAATATGTAAACAAAACACTTATCGGAAGTGACTTCAGAAATGGGTGCAACTGCTGAGAGGGGTGCTCGTTTGAACCCAACCGTAGGCTCAGTGACTCCCAATGGATTTACCACTAGCCACCCCTAAGTTGAGACCACGATGCTCTGAGACTGCGTCTCTCTGTCTGCCAGTGACCAGGAGCGAAGGTTGCAATCCTTCCTCCCTACTATCACTCACTCTGCGTAAAAATTTCCAGAGTTCCCCTCGCGTCTGCCCGCCCCCTTCCATCGCTTCTGCCATACGCCTTATCCTCTCGCGAGGTTGCATGTGGCACGATTACCCTCGCGCCGATTAGGCCTGACGGCTCTACGGATGGGCGGTTCACCATCCCATCCCTCATCAAGCTGCCCGCCTACCAGCCTACAAAACATTAAATTTGGGGGCCAGCGAGCCGCTTTTGGTTCTCCAGGCCAGTGGTGTCCAAATACGATATTCATTCAGGGTGGAAGTTAACGCCACCTTTTCAGGAGCCTTCCACCGCCATCGTGGTCTCTTTTCTGCACATCCCTGCTCAACAGTCCTGCAATCAATTGAAAATATTATTCAA
>SNQJ01S0218128.1:0-15328 GCA_010110895.2 Picea sitchensis | reverse complement strand
GCCACCCTAAATGCATTCTCCAATGATTTGGGTTCCCAAAGGCAAACCTCGTGTTGAATGTTATCTCTTAAATTTCCTATAAATACATCAATCAAGTGCTCATCTAGAATATCTGTTACATTTATATTCAATCTTTGGAAGTTCTCAATGTGCTCTGTAACTGAACCCTTTTGCTTGAGATTTATCAATTGGCTAAAGAAGGTATTGCTCCTTGTATCCTCATAGTGTGCTATCATTTCTTTCGTGAAAATTGTCCAAGTGATGAGTGATTTACGAGAACAAAGCCATCTATACCATACAAATTGATTGGGTTCTAAATATAAAGAAGAAATTTGTACCTTTTGTGTATGTGGAACATTATGTAGATCAAAGAATTCCTCCATCTGAAGTATCCATGTGATAGGGTCCTTGCCATCAAACTTCCACATATCGATCTTAGGAACGTGGTTGGTCTTCAACACAAAGTTAGAGTTTCTCCATTCTTGATTCACCTTCCTTGTGTCCTCATCATGAATTTCATGGGATACATTTTCACTTTCATGTGTCCTCTCTATTACGAAATTTTTCAATCCTTCCATGATCTCCTCTTTTAAACCATCCATCTTAGTATTTATTGCCTCCAACTTAGATTCCATCTCTTGTAGTTCATCTTTTCTTACTGTCTTCTTTTGTAAACCATTTATGTCTCTACGCATTTATTCACCTTCATCAAGAGTCCAATTAGGATTTTATAGAGGCTTATTTGGTGTAGAAGTTCCCTTTTTGGGTGGCATGTTGGCCAAGTATCACTTTTGAACCTTGATTTTGAGGTGGTTCTGCTAGACAATCTTTCTTCTGTTGTATCTCCAAAGTTTCAGCCCTTCTGGGTATGAAACTTTATTTTTTGTAGCTCTCTGATATTTTTTCTCTGCAATGCCACAGGTCTGATCAAAATTGGATGTGCCAAGTGGAATTTATGGTAACTTCCCCACAACTTGCTGATTTTTGGCCTTTTCAGGAGATCTCACTTGTATAGCGTGCCCCGCACAAAATAAATGATATAAAATTTTGAAACCCGTACCAAAAATACTACAGACTGTCCACTACACAATGAAACCAGTCTCACTCAATTTGGATACTCTAGGAAGAATTTATGATTGTTTTACCTGGAACACCTTTTTGAGACTAGTCAATAGGACTAGTCAAACACCCTATCTTCCACAGGGTGTATCTACAAATTTAAGATGACCCAGAAGCTGAAATTTTTACCACATATACCTTACTAATTTCTATGAATATCCTTTGGATTTCAGGGTTTGCAACGTTACATAAAATTGTTTATAACAAAAATTCCGCAATGGCTCAGTTTAGAATGATTCCAGAACCCTATCTTTCACAGGTTGTATCTCCGAAAGTGTAAGGCCTCAGGAGCTAAAATTTTAACCCAACATACCTTGATCCATATACTAAATATCCTCCAAGCTATTCCTTCTGAAACATTGTAGAAAAAAATTTATAGCGAAAATTCCAACGTGTCTCAGATGTAGTAGCGAAACCCCAAGACCTTGAGCTATGATACCATATGTTAAGAACCAAATATCAATATAGCATAGAAAAACCTCAGAATAAGTACTCAACACCTTGAAAAAGAGAGAAACTCATATAATAAGCCTCTTCTAGGGGGTGACCTCCTTATGCCCACATAAATGTACAATTACAAGATAATTCAAAATGAAAATGTCTCCTTGGTATATATAGGAGACTAGGAGGTATAATTACAACTAATGGACTAAAGCCAACATAAATAAAATAAAATTACTAATATAATATTCCCTAATTATGGGGTAATGAGCCACTATTTAGGGCTTAACACTAAGGAAGTACCCACATTGGAGTCATGATTGTATTGCAATTGTTGACAATGTTAGCAAGAGAAATGTTCTAGAAACCTAGAAGGTTTTGGGGGCTACCATGGCAGCTGGGTTGGATGATGCACATCGAGATGTGCATGATAGAGCATTATTTTAATAAATACTTTTGCAAGATGATGTGAGCATAGTAGAGCATGTAATAAATTAACTTAAACAAGTAATTTTTGTATTTGTCGATACTCAAAGTAGTGAAGTCAAAGACTATATATTTGATGTGTTCAACAATGTTTATGTTCTTAATCGTGATATTTCATGCATGTTTATTGATAAGGAACATTGGGAACAATTTGAATTTTTAGAAGATACGAGAACTTTGGATTCCACAATAGGATCTACTAACAATGATCTATTACTGCATGCATAAAAAACAGAGGAAATTCGAGGTCCTGGTACAAATATGTCTTTATCATATAATGTTCCTAACTGTAATGGAAATTATATTTCCTTTGTCTCTCATTCTCTGTCTCCTCCAATTGTTCCTATTGACTCTAATTTTTCAATGACAAGTGTAGGACATCTAACTATTATTACACAGACAATTTCCATCATTGATGATCTGTTTAGGTTGGGCCCTGTTGCCTCCTAATCCACACCTTAGGTCACGTGGAAGAAATATTCATCCATTGGGTGTGGCCTTGGGGGAAAGTCTCGAGTTGAGTAGTTTTCACCTGGCAATCGACTCCTCTTTCTAGGATAACTCCTAGTGAATTGATCTAAAAATCAAGAAGACTTGAAATCTTGAAATTATTTGCAAGTAAATTTTATGTGTTAAAAGCAAATGGATCAAATTTGCAACACATTAATTAAATGATTACTCATTCAAGATACAAATAAACATCATCATAATCAATGAACATAAGCACATAAACACAACAATTGATAAAGGAGTTCACCCCTCTCTTGGGCTACATCTCCTGGTCCAACTTCCAATGGATCATTATTATTAATTGATCAAAGTGCTCAAAATCATACCTTACAATGCTCAAATTTACCAACAGACTACTCCAATGGCTTCAGAGCATCCAAAAACCCCTAGCTGGGCTTTTTCTGCACCTCGTTTGGCCAAAAAACGAAGACGTTAGGCCTCTTGGAAGTCCCTCCTTCAAGCTTGTTGTCTCTGCATCTACAAAATGCACCCTTGTTTCATGAACCTAGCACACACGCAATTTAAAGCGTGAAAACCCAGCACTGGGCGTAACCGCGCCAACGATGCGAACTGTAGGACGGTTATGGGCGCGCCAGCCCCTAACCGCCTAGCACTCGGGCACATGAAGGTCCATACGACTGGCACAATAAGAAAAGGGCTAACTGTTTGAAAGAGAGAGTAAGGTCGTGCCAAATGTCGGGCGCATGGCTATCCGTTGAAACCATTTTAAACACCCCGCGCCCTTTGCAACGGTGGTCACATGCAACACAATAGAACCGCGCACTTTACACATGTGAAAACACAAATCCCGTGCGCGCCATTTCACGAAGGGTAGAGTCATATGCATTGGAAATGTGACTGGGGGATGGATCCGTTGTAACACAACTCCCACATAAACAATAGTCATGTGTATTTAAAACATAGAACCGTGGGTCGGGGCTAAGCCCCGGCCCGACCCCCCGCCGTTTAAAACAATATTCAAATTCAAATACATTTGAAACCATATGGTTAATAAGAACTACCGTGTGGGCTAGTGGTATCCCACACTCTACCAAAGTGCGGCGCCAAAAGGGGAGGTCTGGGGTTCGACCCCCACGGACTCCATACAATTTTAACAACAACCAAAAACCAATACTGGGGTGCCACGTGGCACCTTACCATTGATCAAAAATATGTCACATGTCGCATTCCTATTAGACCACACCTGCCAATCAGAATTTTCCACATCACCTCTTCCATGTGAGCGTATGGACTCTGCCACGTCAGCCTGTACGGACTGTATAGTCAGCGTCCCTTTTTTTGCCTGTATGACATTCCGAACAGATTGCGATATCTCTCGCTCCCGACGTCCGTTTGAGATGAAACGAGTTGCGTTGGGTTCACAACGATGAGTTCTACGCTCTCGTCTGGTTTGAAGTGATTTAGAGCACTTTGAATTTTTGAGCAAAATTTGATCCCCTGATCATGAATCCAAGGGGTGTAGTCCCTAAAAAGATTCTAAATCTTGATTAGATCTACGTAAAAATATAAATCTAAGAGTTAATATGAAACTAGCAAGTGTGATTATTCTAGCAACATATGATGACACAAATAAAGAATTGCTTAAGAAAATTAAATACTTCAAGATAATTGATAAGCAAATAGAATGCTTGAAAGTAAAGGAAAAATATTAATGATAAGCAACTAGAACAATGCCAAAAGTAAAGTGTTGTTGCGAGATGTATGTGTTGCAAATGCTCTTGATAAATTTTATTAATTCAAGATGACTAGTTGAATTAGGGAAATGGATCGATGTGGTGAGTCCACTCGTGCATGCAAGATTGTAAGTGTAAAATAAGGTAAAATCCAATCTGATGTGTGGCCCTTTAGTAATTTTCTCTCAAATGGGTACACAGAATATTGCATGACTTCCAACAAGGATAGACTAGGTCTCAAAGTTTCCCCCTGAAGTCACATGAAATCCCATGAGTATTTGGTCCCTTTGAGAAATAACTGAAAAAAGGATTTTCCTAATTTAAACTACTCCACAAAATTTAGTTCCCTTTATGATCATGCCACATATCAAACAAAAGCTCGCAATGGTTGAGAGCAAACTAAGGTACTGACGGGGAAGGTTCTTTATTTTGCAAAATTGAAATAACAATAAATGAAACTAAACTAATTAAACTAAGAAATTGAAACTAAGCTAATGTTTTGCAGTGCTTGGATTTATTTTAGCTTGAAAAATGAGAATAAACAAAATAAAGAGACAAAACTAAAAAATAGACAGTTTCCCCCAGGGGTTGGGGGGATGGCAGGCCTAGTGGGTTATCCCACTCTTTCTTTTCGGTTATAAATTTTGGGAAGAATGTTTATGGTCATTTTATAACTCAAGGCCAACAAAATTACAAATTTATTGTGGAAAAATAGATTGGAAAAAGGTTAGACGCCTTGGGTGGTCACAAATGCTCCAGATCCTCGAAATTTGGGTAGAGTTTCCCCTTGGTTGTTAGCTAAACCTGCAAAAATAACAAGCTAAAGTGGAAAAAAAATGTCCAAAATGATTTGGGACAGGATGCAAAAATATGTTATATGTTGTACAAAATTATCCAAGTGAAAAGCTATGAACTAAGTTATCAAAAGGCCAAGAAAGCAAGCAAGAAAGCAAGTTTTCTTAGTGAATTTTGTTTTCTGATCGGGAAAGAAAACAAAATGGCACTAAGATTTCCAAATATTTACTTGAAATCTCTTATAATCTATCTACCTTTTAGCTTTAGATTTAACTATGAAAATTGCTTAAAAGGTAAACTTTTTAAATGATAGATCTAGATTTAGATAATGAAGTGAAATAGAAATTTAGATCTAACTTGCATGCAAGCAAAAGTGAAATCAAATTTAACTTTACAATTAAATTAAACTCTACTTATTGCATGCAAGGAAAGTAAAGAATTTTTAGAATTTTGAGAGAGAGAGAGAGAGAGAGAGAGAGAGAGAGAGAGAGAGAGAATTGATAGCTTGGAACCCTTGGGAAATGGGGTCTCCCGGTGTAATGATGAGGAACTATGTATTTAGAATCTTGGAGTTGTGGAATATGCAAACTAGCTTAGCCACCTCTCCAAGCAATGAGATCATGTATGCTTCAAATACTTGTAAGAAAATATTAACTTCTTGGTGTCACCTACAAGAGAAACTTGAAGGGCATGTTAGTTAACCGAAACCTACATACACATCGAAACTTCTCAAATAGACAAACAATAGGATTGAAAAAGAAAACAAGCTTAATTATCCTATCCTACTGGGTGACAACACCCCTTAAAAGGCCAATGCTAGCAATTAAAAAATGCAAGAGATTAAAACAACATCACCTCATAAAATTAAAGCACATGACAATGATCATTCACACAATAACACAAGCCACCTTTGACCTCCAAAGAATTTTTATTCCAATGAAATAGTGTTACAATGATATCACAACAACAAGCTTCACCCTAAAAATCTCATTTAGCTTGAGTGAGGAGAGAACGCTTGGTTAAATATAAAGAGGAGGGTGTGAATCCCAAGGTGAGGGTGGACTTCTCCAAGAGGGACGGGCCAAATGGAAAGAGGGATGGATGTCACATATCAATAGAAGTCAAGAGAGACACCAAATGTGAAGGATAAGGAGAGAGAAGGGAGAGATATGGCCCAAGAGAGGTGGAATTATCCTTGGGATGTGCGCAATCTCTTTAGAATGTGCCACATAAGAGGGGAGGGGTACACCCTCTTCTTGGGATCTCCTCCTACATGACTTAACTTTTCTCCAACTCAAAATCTAAATCACCTTAAGTTACACTATCTCCCAGTGAACAAAGAGAGAGGGTGAGTTAACTCAAAACATGTCCCGGACATCTTTTCTTAATAATAGGAATGTTGATTTATTTGTCTTTTATTCACCTTTTTTAGTAAAATTGATTTTTGAGGAGCAAAAGTCAATTTTTCCTCTCAAAAAAGGGGGGACAAGGTTAAAAGGGGTGTTATGGGTTAGAAAATGATACCCCCCAAGGCATATAATGCCTCCTAGTACCACTTTTTTTTATTATTACATCAAAATACAAGGTAAAAATCTTGTTTTACAAGAAATTTTACGACTTATTAAAAATAATTAAAAAATCCTAGAAGGACCTAATGCATGTCCATAAGACTCTAGGTAAATGAATAGAAAGGCAATATACATTAGACACTGGACTCAGGAAAAACACACTAAGGCCTACCCATTAATACATACTCCAACTTTGGAGGTTGTGAGTGAAAAAACTTAGAAATTATAACTCGCTAAAGAGTAAGATATAATTAACAAGTGAAAAAAAAACACTCTAGAGTATGCATTGATGATCAATTCTTAAGGAGCTGAGCCTTTTACATAATAAAGGCCTCATTCTAGCTCATTTTATTACAATTCCCCCCAGGGGGTATGGATCATGCATAAAAGAAGAAGAAGAAGAAGAAGAAGAGAGAATTTGAAGGGGTCATAAGACCCGGTTGGACTTATGAACTTTGATTTTGAACAAATGACTTGTTCAATATTTTTGGATCACCGTTAGTCCTACCTGGTGCAACTAGGGAGGTAACATGCCCTATCATTCCAATACAACCAATTCCTTCATTAAAACTTAGTCTGAAAACAACACTTGATCATATCATCTTTCAATAGAAATGGGGTTAGCTTCCAATTACTCTAACATAAGAATATCCTCTAAAAGATTAAGGAGTTTTTTCCCCTAACATCACCTCAAATCCCACTCCATAATATGTGGGGGGATTCAATTCAACACATTGCATCAGGTGGTCAAGCTCCAATGTTCAAATTATTTTTCTTTGCAAAAACTTCAGATGATATTTTGTATGTTATTATGTTCTTAAATATTGATTTGATGAGTGCATTTTTTTTGGTCTTGTTGCACAATGGCTAATTATATTATGTGTGCTATTATGTTCCTGAAAACATAAATATCAATGAACACAACATGAGATTTTTTGTCTATACAAATGGTGTTAGTGTGGATGTAAGTCTTGTTTCTACCAAATGGATTAGAAGTTCACTCAATCCCAACAACAAGGTCCCTATCATAATTACCCGATGTTCTTTCAATGAGTTATTAGATAGATTCTTACTCTTGAACAAAGGTCTAATTTTAATGAGTGAGAAAGCTTCCAGATCTAGCTATATAACAACCTCGTTGTTCATTCCACATGGAATCTGTCACCATATTTTAATGCTTGAAGGACGAGATTTTCCTTGAAGAGGAGGAGAGTTCGGACACCAAGGGCATCGTTGAAGAAGGAGGAGGAACATCACCCCTAAAATTGTTTTTACATGGAAGAGTAGTGGGTCCAATTGCTATGGATCCAACACACTAGTAGGATAATGTACAAAATACACATTCTCAACCAAGCAAGAGAATTATGCACTTTGTTCCAGTCCCACAACTTGTTTGTCTCTTGCATACTTTCCTTTCATTGTAAATGCATCAGGCCATCACTGAATTTGTAGCAAATGAAAGTGAAGAGGCCTCTAGCTCTGGTGCTCACATTATGGCATTCTTTCCTAAAGAAGTCTAAGTAAAGTGTTGTTGGTGGAGCATGTTGGTAGCTTAACCAAGTTTTCATGATAAGCACCCTTGCCTTGACTGCAACAGTGTCAAAGCCTCCAAAATGCCCACTGGGAAATCTATTTTTTTAATTATTTGTTAATTATAACAATTAGTGAAAAATAAATTGCATACAATGGGGGAATAAAGTCACATCCGATGTCATTAGATCAACAATAAATTCAATATGTGAAATTATATAAATAGGAAAATAAATTTGTTTTTTTTTTGTGAGTAAGAAAATTCTATTGAAATATTAACACTTGATATATAGAATTTCAGTCTTGTCCAGTATCCCCATGGAACCATAATGCATATCATGAGGATTTAAAAAAACACAGATATATGTTGACCTACCCTTAAAGGGAAACTAGGCCAGCACTCAAAATTTGACTGTAGCAAGTTAAGATTAAAAGTAGCATAAGTAAGTCTAAGAGCCTGAAGGAATACATAAGCCATGATAAAATAACAAATATATCTACTCGAGACCAAACTAAAACAATATAGATCCTGCCAAGAATAATTGGATCCAAGCTCAGTCATTGAAATCATGCATCTGAGGAGTAGAATTTGAGGTACTCACCTTATTCCCAACATCCGAAGGAGGCCAAAGAGACTTATAAAATGAGCTACCATCATGTGCCAACTGGAGAGAGCCCACATTTATTTTAACCATCCAAGAGACCATGGTGAGGAGAAACTTATTCTAACTCTTGAGATCTTCTAATCACTGCTTGAATTGTCGATAATATTGATCTTTCGGTAGAATACCTTGGGCCACCATTGTCTTGGTGTGCCAATAAAGCTCCATCATTTTACGAAACTTGGTATCATTATTCTCAGTGAAACCTAGATATGGAACAATGTCTCCCACTTTCTTGTCCACATATTTGTCTTCCTGATAGGCCCTCATAATCTTGGCATATTATTCCAGACGATTCATGACTTCTTTCCCCTCGAGAGAGACTGAACTGTGATAATGCTTCAGAACCTCCTCAACCATGAGGGTTACCTAGGTTTTGCAGACTGGGGTCCTCCTAGCATGGGAAACACGAGGGGTCATTGAAACCTTGAGTTAATAGATATCCTCTTGCAAACATGGATCATATTAAAACAAAGTTATGAAAT
Organism: Picea sitchensis; assembly: GCA_010110895.2. Lineage (NCBI taxonomy): Eukaryota > Viridiplantae > Streptophyta > Pinopsida > Pinales > Pinaceae > Picea > Picea sitchensis. Next base: position 6,038 of record SNQJ01S0218128.1, on the reverse strand, counting down.
AGAAGAAAGAACCTAAACCATATTTATTTGCTTACCATTCTTCATGAAAAATAAAATCACTAGGACAAGAATTAAAATTTCACTCATTGTTATGAATGGAAACTTGTTCATGATCAGGCCTTAGAGCATCCCTTCTGTACTTTCCCACTTCCACTGTCACCTCTTGCAGATCTGGCCTGAGCAATTCATAATCCCTCGTGCATGGAGATGAGATGGATAACAGATTGGTGGTTGGATAATCATTCATTTGCATGCATTAAAGGATGGAGTGATCATCCATGACTTCATCTAAGTTAATGCCTCCCTAACCACTTATCACCCGATATGGGGAGTTGAAGTCCAAAAGAGCTAGATGTTGGTAGTGTTGCTTGAGAGAGAGATCTGTGATGTCCTCTCATCGAGAATTAAGAAGCATGGTTGGATTGGAGACTCCTTCATTGGAAAGATACTCTACCTCTTTATTTTCCTCTCTTGACATGGGAATCATGGTTGAGATATGTCAAATGATAGGTTGAAGGAGTTCCATAACTTTCTCTAAATGCTAGTTTCCAAAACCTTTTCTTGGAGAAGACCCATTTTGAATTATAGCGAGCATATGGATGATAAGCTAGGAGTGTCCTTTGAAAATGATCTTGGAAGAATGATGAGAGCGAGCTATCTTCAACCCTTGGAGAAGATCCTAGAGTTTAGTCACATTTCTTAATTTGATTCCTATATATCCCAATAAGAGCATAAGGATATTACCATATGCATCTCTGAAGACCCCACCATAACTAGTTGATTCAAGGTTTCCTTTCAAGGCTCCATAAAAGTTGAGTTTAGGAGGGGACCAGGAAAAGGGAAAAGGGACATGAGAGGGGTGAGGGGGACATGGGAATGAATGGATAGGGAAGGTAAGTGAATCCATATGGAAAGAAGGAGATGTTCTCTATCATTTAATTTAAGATCTTCAACATCCCATTTTCTAGAGTGAACTATTTCGAGGATGTTTCTCCTGATCTTATTCCAAATCGATGATAGTGATGAGATATTGTCTATAAATATATGTATGTTTCTTTCTTTCCAAATCTCCCAGAGAACAAATATAGGGAAGAGATGCCAAATATGATTAAGGATTGGGTTTTCAAAGCCTTGAGATATCCTAGAGGAGATAGACATTTAGACCGAATTCACACAATGATCACATTGGCAGAAGGAGAGGGTCCCCTGATACCAAAGCGAATTGAAGAATGAAAAATAATTAAGGATATGATCAATGGATTCATCAACTTGGTGGCACATGAAATAGATACTAGGACCCTAAATTCCTCGACATAGGAGATGACCATAGGTTAAAAAATTTCCATGGGTGATGAGCCATAGAAAGGTTGAAACTTTGGACCACATATTTTATTTCCAAACTTTGGACCATATATCATACAAGGGGGGTGTTGTATGCTGGGAAGATAAAGAGTAGGATCCTTTAAGATTAAATCATCCACCAAGTCGGTAGCCCCATCATAGCTTATCTGGAAGCATAGAGAATTTGATTTTTTTGTTAAAAATACCAAATTGTAAAAAGGATAAAATAGGGTGATCCTCAAGAGGGATATAGTTTGGGCTAGTAGACCAAGTTAACCAATCAGTCGAGACTAAGTCTAGTTTCTACCATCGATAGACCTTACTTCCCTATTTGACTTGAAGAATACCTTTGAGGGTAATGAATTTGGGATTTCTTTGAATTTGAGGAAGATGTTTCCAGGAGTCTTCCCAAAAGAGAGTAGACCTCCCATCTCATACTTCCCAAAATATGTGAGTTTGTATTAATGGTTTATGTTTCCAATCAACATTCTAGATTACAAATCCAAACTTTTTCATTGTCATTCTGATGAAATCTGAAGGGTTGATGTTATTGGCATTCTATTTCTCCAAATTTCACACCAAATCTTGCCCTTGGATTGAAGCCAATGACCCCAGGTTTTAGCCCCAAGGATGTTATTGAGGAGTTCAATATCTCTCCCCATGCCTCATTTTAGCTTGGGAAGAAAGAGAGTGTTCCAAGTGGCCAATGCCCATTTCCTGGCAGAATTAGTGCCTTGCCACAAAAAATTGCATTGAAGAGGCTTGGAAACCTTAAGAATGTGTTTAGTGGTGGCAAGAGCCAAGAAAATATATAGTAGAATATATTTAAGGATCGATTTTGAGAAGGAAGGTCCAACTGTAAATATTTTTACCAAGTCAGGAAAGGGAGAACCCAAGGATATGAGACACATGAAATTGAACAAACAGGGGGGTGTTGAAGGAGAAATTTTGATATTTGAGATGGTTGATGGAGGTGGCAAAAGCCTCCATGAAGTCATCCAAAACCCTTTTGAAGGCTCTTTCTTCCATATCTGAGAGAAATCCCATCAATGTGGTATCATCAACAAACTAATTATGAGATAGGGGAGATTCATAGTTATGGTGAGAGAGGCTCGATAGAATATGAGAGGGAACAATAGCTTTAAAACTTCGACCTAGACCTTTATCCATAGGAATAAATATAAAGGGAGAAAGGGGATCACCTTGATGTATGCCTATGGAAGGAAAAAAAAGGGGGTGAGAGGGAACCATTAATCAATAAGGAAAATAAGGCCGTTGAGATAAGTGTCATCATCCATCTGACCCGGGAAGGATGAAATTTAAAGGCTGGTAGAACATCGTTGATGTATTTCGAGTTGATCTTGTCAAAATATTTAGACTTGTCAATTTTGATCAAGATTCCTAGATATTAAGTGGATTTTATCGAATGAAACACCTCTTGGGAAAGAATAATGTTTTCAAGGATCTCACAACCTTCCACATAGCTAGCCTATTAACGGGTGACCAAAAGAGGGATGAGAGGTTTGAGTTGGGAGGAGATGAATTTAGTTATAATTTTGTAGATGACATTACACAAGGCTATGGGTCGAAATTGTTTAGGTCTGGTCACTCTCTCCCTCTTATGGATCAAATTCAGAAAAGTGGCATTGAGAGAAGGGAGCACACCTTATATTATTTATGATTCAATAACAATATCCCAAACATCCTGCTTGACAATGGGCCGACAATGGTGGAAGAAATCCAAGGTGAATCCATCTAGACATGGTGACTTTTCGAGAGCTAAATTCATGACCATGACTTCAACTTATGATAGGGAAATGGGGTGCATCATGTAGGCATTGTGATCAACAGTGATCAATTTAGGAATGTGTCAGGTAATAGACTGGATAATAGTTGATATATTGGGTTGGGGCTCAATTAATAGAGTTTGGAATAAAGAGACCAACTCATGCTCAATATCATGATGAAAGGTGAGTTTGTTACCTTGATATGAAGTTAATTTGGTGATGCGATTGGAGTGTCGATGTAGGACCATCGATCGATGAAATAAATTAGTTTTATGCTCTCCTTGAGTCATTGAACCCTGGATTTTTTCCTCCATAATTTTTCCTCCCGACGTCACCTTTCCTCGATCTAGGAAGATATCTCATTCTCTTGTTGGGAGAGATCCTCCGACCATCCATGATGGATTATTTGTTGTTGGAGGTTAATCATATGAGATTCCATTTGTTTCCCTACTTGAAATATGTTTCCAAATACCAATTTTTTTCCAAGATTTAAGATGTTGTTTGATTTTCTTTAGATAGTGATAGAAGTGAAACATTAAAGAATAGTGTGCCACATCAGTTTTATCCCACCATTTATGAATGTTATGAAAATATAAGTGGAAGAGCCAGAAATTTTCAAATATAAAAGGCCTCTTAAGAGGAGTGCTCTAAACATCAATATTGAGACAGATAGGCCAATGGTATGAACCTGTTGCTGGGAGGATACTGACCTCCATTTGGAGTCTTGAGAGCATGAGAGATTCAAAGACTAGGAATCTATCAAGTCAACATGCAATTTGTTGGGATCCACCTGTTCGATTGTTCCAAGTGTGCATACCCTTTGATTATTTCAATGCCAATCAATATTTGGTTATGAATGAAGGTATTGAATGTGACATTATCAATATCTAGCCCATGTATCCCTCCTTTCTTTTATGCAAGGGAGGAGATAAATTTGAAGTCCCCAACTAAGATCTAAAATTGGTGTTCAATAAAGTTAGTAATGTTTTGCAGTGTTTGCAGGAAGTCTTATTATTCGTTGAGCTATTGTGGTCCATAGAAATTAGTGATAAAGCATGTGGCTTCCAAGCCTATTGGTATGATTGAGTTGTGACACTTCTTGCAATAGAAAAGAAAATTTCCAAAAGGACCGTGACTCGATTCAAAAGGATTACAAGCCCCTCTACAAATTCTCTGGACTCCAAGGAAACTAATTGTCCATTCTTCCATATTTTAGAAAGAATATTATCCAAGGTTGAAACAAATAATTTGTTTCTTGCAGCATAAATATTCTAGGAAATTCCATACATACCTTATTGTGCAATAGCCTTTGCTTTATCTTACCATTTATTCCTCAAATGTTCTAGAAAATAATTTTCATTGAAAATTTGGGGAGGGAGAGGGTTGGTAAGTATATGTGATCAATGAATTTTAGCCAAAGTTGACCAAGATATCCCCAATTTCTTGTAGAAGTTGCAAATTATATTTGCATCCTATGCACTTATCATCTCTAGGGTTCTTATTGGGAAGATTCAATTTCTTGGTATGAACTCCAAGCATGGGGTTGGATCCTTGTGATATATTGGGGCCAACAAGATCCTTCTTTCTTTTGAAAAGAGTTTGATGTACACGCTGAATGTGTTCACATCGGATCATCTTCATGTCATTCTTATGACATGTGTCCACAATACCCTGTAGATCAATTCCTTCCAATTCCATATCATTTGGATCAAAGTTAGTGACCTCTTCCTCTTCAGGATTCATGGTCACATCTTCCAAGGGTGGGTGATCAATAGGGATATCAAAGGTTTTTGGCCTTTTGGGTTCATCAGGATTAGGGCAAGGATCAAAAGGTTTGCAGGATTTAGGGTTTCTAGGAGAGGGATCAAGAATATGGTCAGAAGGAGGATCCTCATGGATAGATCCAAGGATTTCATATCTATTTTTGGTTGAGGGAGATTTGGAAGGGCTATAGGGAGTGGGATTTCTCCCAAATTGATGTTTACTGACAATCTTGGTGAAACCCTCCTCATTGATCCAAAAATGAAGGTATTACTGATAAATTGCAAGTTAGTTTAATGTACTTTGTGCATCAGATTGATAAGAATGCGAAATACATAAACTCATTAACTTATTGCGGAAATATTAAATGTGACTTTTACTTGATGCTCATTAATGATTAAAGAGATCAGCCATGATAACCATGTTGTAAATGAAGAGAAAAAAACAAAAAAACAAAAAAGATAAAAAGAGACAAGAACTTGTTAACGGAGTTCACCAATTGTTGGCTATGTCTCCAGGCCCGCTTCCAAGTGGAGGACCTCTTTATTGCTCTTTAAAATGCTCAAATTTCTCTTACATAGGCTCTTTGTTGTACATTACATGCTTCATATCTGTTGTGCAAGACCTCCTTGCTCAGATTCATGCATGCATCATCAAATTCCTCTCAAAAACATGGCAAAAATGTCTCTCAGAACATGAGAAAAGGCCAAAAAATTACAAGTTGCTCCTTCAAATATTTTCATCAAAAGTTGTCCTCCAAGCTTCAAAAAGCCTGGTTTTTATAGTTCTCATGCTCAGATGAGGAAGCCCAACTTCCCCCAAGAATATGGCCTCTTTTTGGGATCAAATCCCCCTCCAAATGGCCAAGATATCCTTAAAAAAACCACTTTTTGGTCATAATATCAGGCTAAAATCAACACTGTATAGTTAAAAATCCACTTTTATATAAAAATACACAGTATAGCCCCCTTGGGCTGGGTGCGCACCCTATTTACATGGTCATATGTGTTAGGACCACATATTGCACCTTTTTGCCCATACTTTTTGTCATTATTATACCTTTCATCACTAGTATTTAGACTCATAATATCACTGCACCTGATCATTTCAAGGTATACAATGTCCTTTCTCATTATTATATGCTTAATC
>SNQJ01S0218127.1:0-12728 GCA_010110895.2 Picea sitchensis | reverse complement strand
TTACGGCAAGATCATTCATCACCCTACTACCCCCAAGCCAATGGGCAGGTGGAAGCTATAAACAAAACTCTTAAGACTATTCTACAGCGAACTATCAACTCAGCCAAGTCAAATTGGCATTTTATGTTATACTCGGCATTATGGGCTTACCCGAACATCTGTTAAGACTGCAATCAGTTTCTCACCTTTTCAACTCATTTACGGGCTGGAGGTAGTCTTGCCCATCGAATGTCAGATCTCCTCTCTAAAATTGGCAGTACAATTATTGCCCGACACTTCTCCGCTCGAAGAACGGTTAGTATACCTTGAGCAACTCAATGAACAGGGTCGTGATGCGGCCTTGGACAACGAGGCTCACAAACATAAGGTCAAGTGTCAATATGATAGGTCCGTTCGTCCTTGGCTTTTCTCTGAAGATGACCTTGTAATGGTCTATGACCAAGATAAGGACCCCCTGGGGGCAGGCAAATTCAAACCCATGTGGTTCGAGCCTTTCATCATAAAAGAGGTATTAAAAAAGGGCACCTATTATCTGGTTGATTTTGAAGGGAATGTTTTGGCAGAGCCTAGAAATGGGCTCTACCTCAAGAAGTATTACTCATAGGCAAGTCACTGTGGGTAACATTTTGTAACATATGTATAGTCTTTGTACTATTGCTTTTTGTTTCTTTTAAACGTTATGGACGTGTCATTGATGTTATCTTTCGTCAATATGGCAGATGTCAAGTGATTCCGAGGTGTTCGTTGGGTATGTAGACGGTGCTAGTCGACACACTCGAAGGCTTGCCTCTGCAGCTTGGGTAATCTTTACACCTCATGGCCAGTTGTTATCCTCCGGAGGTATATGCTTAGGTGACACCACAAATAATGTCGTCGAGTACAGTGCAGTGATTGAGTTGCTTCATGACACTTTGTCGTTGGGTATCTCTCATCTCCGGGTCTATCTCGACGCTCAATTGGTTGTGTCTCAGTTAAACAGAGTATACCGGGTTCAGGATCCAACTTTACACCGACGATTCCTTAGGGTACGTCTCTTAGAATGAAACTTTGATTCTATTAGATATTTTCATGTTCCTAGGAAATTAAAACAAATTACAGATACTCTAGCTAATCAAATTTTAGATTGGCATCTTGCACACATATGAAAGAACATTGACATAAGCATGTAAATACATTTTTTCACACGTGATCCATAAGACACAAAAGACCAAAAAACCATATATAATATCATAAAAGTAACCAGAGTACTGAGATGGACACAAGCGCCTCAAAAATAGGACCAATAACGAGTCACAGAGCTTATGCCCTCAAACAATATATACAAGTAGTGCTCGTGGCATGTAAAATGTTTAAATAGGTTCAGGGCCTATGGGCCTTGTTATACTGGTCCACAGCATGGGCTAAATGCCTAAACAATCGGACCCACGTCTGAGGTGCTCCCACTACATGAGGCTGCATGGATGGCGGCAGGTCTTCAATCTCCGCCATCAGGATTGTGCGAGTGAGTGCAGTAAATTTCCACTCAACTCATCTGAGTAATCTCTCAGCCTCCTCGGCTGGGAGGTCTCCTGCTACTGTTGGTCACCCGGTAGCAGCAACTGTGGCCCCTAACCGAGGACGATGCCTGTTCCTTGCATAAACGATAGGTCACATGGGTCCCACATCTGCATGCAACAAACGTATATCTGTCAAATACTCTGGCATATAAAAAAAAATGATATATATAAAAAAAATGACATAAAAATCACATATACAACAAAAACAACTACAAAGGTGGAGACTTACCCATCTCCCCTCGCTCCTCACCAGGAGGCACGGGTATCTTAGGATCTCTCGAAAAGTCTATCCCTACATATGGGTAATCCTCGATCACAGGTATTTTCCATGACAACCATGCAAAAAAGTCATCATTGGTCCTTCCACCACCCTGTCGCGGCAGTAATACTGCCCATCTACATACAGTAGAAAAAGAGGCCTGATGTCCTCGTACCACTTCCTGAGGACTAAAGCTCGGAACTCTCTCAAAAAAGAAGGAACACAAAATGATCCCGAACCCGAAGTTCCTCTGTGTCCGCTGACATAAATATGTCAATTGCCTCTTCATACACTCCAGTAGTGTGGTACTCCAGTAAAAAAATTGTGCATTCAAGCACTGGATAGCACAGTTGATCTGTGCGTGGGACGCCTGATGCAAGGCCGTTGAACCGGTAATCCGCCCAATGAGCAATAATATCGCTTGCAGCGATAGGTTAGTAATCTTACTTATGGGCACCTGGGAGCTCAAATGGTTTGTCCTAGCCTCACAGTGCAGGGCTATCCATTCTTCTATGTTATGCGGCCCCGATGGAAACGTCCTGAAATTGACTAGTTCCCCTCTCCTTGAGAGGCCAGTCAAAAAGTAGATATCCTCGGTGGTAGGCACCAGTGATTGCTCCTCTAGCATGAAAGCCTCTGCATCAGGGTGCCAATAGTCAACCAAGGAATTCAGTAGCCTCGGGTTGCGCCCACATAAACAGACACAGGAAGAACTTTAGCAAACCACATTGCATCAACACGGCCATGGAATTCGGATCTCCCACAACCAACTCACCAACTTATTCATGCTCCCTTTCCCTCCAGTGGACATACATCCTGCCAAAACAACAAAGTTCAGGAGGATGAGTGAGTGATATTTAGTTCTTTTTGTTTAAAAAGGGAGGTCCAAATGTTCTATCTAGGTGACAGTCGCATGTACACACAGACAGTTTTTAATTTGCCCGAGTGTACACGCGGCCTGTCCAGAGACAGCCCGCGTGGACCTAGGGCTGACCTTTTAAAGGTCGATGCCCACCCAAAAAATGAAATGAAAAGCAAAAATAAAGAATTGAATAGCTAGATAGGGGAGTTTGTACTTACTTGGTCCAGATGGAAGTTCGTTTCGTCCACTGCAGCTCCCGGAATCACCGTTTTTATCAAAGGGGGTCTTTTGGCTCCAGAGTCAATTTCCAAATTAGCAATGGTGATAATGAGCTACCAGCTTCTATTTATAGAATTTTTGGCCTCTTTTTGTCACTTTTTTGGCCTCCCTTATCATTTTATTTATACCAAAAACCATTTAGAGGGATTTAGGAGTTATAGGAGAGGGATTTGATCGGGTATTGGGACATTTTTTTTTGAGTTTTGAGTAAATTTTGATGGTCCATGAAATTTTTTTGGATGATCAACTTGAGCATATAGGTTAAGTTTCTATCCTGATTTTTGTATCTCGTTGTCTTTTTCATTCGCCATAGGATCGATCCCATCAGATTGTGACATGGAACCATCATCTCTGCTTTAGAAGTGTCACAATTTGGTGGTAGAGCTTACCGGAACATGGATGCCCTAGGTAGATCCTAGTTGCATTATGGAATTCATGCTATCTGTAAAAACACTGTAGGCTTGGGAGTCCTTATAGTCTTTCCTGAATATGAGTTTGAGCCTCATTTGCACGATTCTTCTTCACTCTTGACCTCATCCTCAAGACTCCCAAAAAATAACGGGTCTTCTTTTAAGCCCTTTTCAGACCCTTTAAATATGAAAATATTGCCAAACAATCTTGTGGCCTTTCACGCTCGTTAAACTGAAATTTGAAGTCACGTCTGTCCGGCGGTAGTTTACCCCTTTTTCGGTTCGGACGGCCAACTATACGAACAAAGGTATACTCTATGGAACTTCATCTCTATAGAAGAGTACTCTCAGGTATAATTTTATCCCTTTTTTGGGCCTCAGGGACTAAACTTATGAAGAAGGAACCCTAACGGAGTCCATAGTTAAGCTTTTTTCAGACTCCCTAAAATTGAAAAGATTGTTGAGTGACCTTATTCTTTCACACTCGTTAAAATTGGTCCAGAAGAACATTCCTGATGGAGTCCATAGTTAATATTTTTTCAGACTCCTTAAAAATGAAAAAATAGCCGAGTGATCTTGTCCTTGTCACACTCATTAAAATGGTTTTGAATCGACATCTTATCGGTGCTAGTTTACCCCTTTTTCGAACCGACTAGACTATATTCGAAAAAGGTACCCCAATGGAGTCTCCTTTTATGTTTTTTCAGACTCTCTAAATATGAAAAACCATCGAGCTTACCTTCTCTAGGCTCATTAAACTTACATCGAAGGATGTTACCATTGTGTGTTTTATTAACCGCGTTTGCATACCTTATACGCCAACCTTGTAACAATTTTCTTCTGCGTATTAACACCTTTGGCCCTCGGAGGATTTTTCCCGAGTATCATTCTACTAGAACATCAGTCTCGTCCTTATGCCTTGAGCTTGTATGTTTGCAACACTTGTTCCTCCTTTGTAACGTAATATTCCTTTATTCTCTTTCCATAATTATTGAAAAGAACAAAAAAATCAAATATACCCCAAAAAGAGGAAGGGAAAAGTAGTTTCTTTATTGGCAGCATAATGAGTCGCCCTTGGATAAAGCATATATGTCCATTTTTTCATCAGACTATGGGATGTAGTATGACCTTAGGAAGATTTTTCTCGCTATATAGAGTTGTGTCTTCCACCGTTTGGTTATCCTTCCAAACATATGGAGAGTTTGCGTTGCCTCCTGCTTCGTAGACTTATGATTACTGCCATGCTTCCTGAGTCTCATCATTTGTCGTGCTATTATCCAAGGGAAGTTTTTCACCAAGCTTGAGTCAGACCCTCTACAATATGTCTCTTGTCCTCATACCCGGGCATCCTGAACATCCAATCAAGTCCTTGTTTGAAATCACTGAAGCCTTCAGTCTGATCATCAAGATTATAATGTCCATGACTGACGAGCCGTCGAAGACCTCAGGTAGTGCATTCGTACACTCATATTAAACTCCTACTCAAGTTTTGAAGATTTTGAAGTTGTTTCTCGAGCTTTGAAGATCTCATCTCCAACCATTAGGCCGTACCATCTTCTAGAAGATGGATACTCTCTCTCTCTCTCTCTCTATATATATATATCTTTTCGATTTTGAGATGTAGCTCCGTTGTGTATTATTCACAACTACTCTTTATATAGTTATATGACATGGATCTATAGTGTATTTGAATGGTAGCCATGATTCTATTTTATCCCGAGCATGGGTATGCCCACCTCGGTGAAACATTTGTTATTTTACATAAAACACCTCCCGATTCTTGATCCTTGGGCTCAATCGTTCGGCACATCAGTAAATATTGGTAATGTATTTCTACCATCAGATGCTCTTTTGACCTCACACATTAGGGGGCATATGTTATAACCCTAAATTGTACCACACATGCTTACCTGGCATCAGGCCATCTCATATCCCTTCTTTGCCAAAGCATTGTTGAACAACTCTTTGAAAATCCTCTTTTATAAAGGCCCACAGACCCTACTCCATTACTGCATGCGTGTACACGCTAGCTAGCCCAAAACAGCCCGTGTGGACCGACAAAAGCACGAAAAAAGGAAAGTTGACGATGAAACAAAAAAGCTATGGGTGAGTTAACTGAAACTCCCGGCCATGCATGGTTGAGGGTTCGTCCAAATACCTAGCTTCTTCTAGCCTATAAAAGAAGGGGTAGGGGTCCCATTTGGAGGAGGAAAAATATAGCAAAGAAACCCTGCCCATTTGTGTATTCCCATTGTCCCAACCCTTTAGACTTTCCTAATGCCAAAGGAGATACAAAGAAAAGTAGTTGGAGGACAATAGAAGAGGAGCCCAGGATCAGGTTTGCGGAGCGGTGGTCGGTCTCAACTTTTGTAAGTTGACTCATTCAAAGTAATAAAGAAAATGCTTTCCCCGTCCCAATTCATGAACTTTTTATAGTTTGATTAGTATATGTTTGGATTTCTAACCTGTTAGTATATAAGTAGGGTGCATGCATAGTTGTTGCTTTTCTTGTATGCAGGTCAGATTTGGAAGGAGTATTGCGAACAAGTAATCAAGTACAATGGAGGATCGAAATCAAACGTTGGGAATGAGGTAGGTTGATCTTTCCATGCATTTACTAAGAAAAGGGGATTTAAATCTAGGGATGAAGGTAGAAAGTAGTTTTTCTTTGGTCATATCTACATGCAAAGTCTAAACTCTATTTGCTAGTCCGTAGGGAGATTTTCCCCACAACAGCTGCCTTCCAAATAGCTTCTCCCATTGTCTTCAAATACACTCTCATCTCTATTCTCCAAGTAGAATAGTTTTATTCATCAAGGATTAGTATTTCATCATCCATTTGTGTGTCTATGGATCTCCTTCAATCTTGTTAAGGCTTATAGTTAAGGCCCGCTCTGAAACCAATTGTTGGACACACCGACTACATTGAGAAGGGGGGGGGGGTGAATAGTGTAAGGCTCTTTTTCCCAAAACTCTTTAGTTAACAATCACCATTAACTCATTACTCATTTTTTTCATTTATAACCAGTTAAATGTCAACACATATCAACAACATATATCAACAATGTATCATCAACAAGTCATCACCACAAGGAACACAAGATGTATGTACAATTTTCTTTTTATTACGAACTACAATCCTTGGGGTTTTTCAGCAACAACTAAATAGAGTAAAACTCTACAAGAGCACTAGCTCTATAATTCAAGACTCATCTTACACCCTCAGCACCAACTAATATGAGGGAACAATCCTCAACATATATCAATATGTACCATAAACAAGTGCATCAACCATGCACCAACCTATTCCAAACAACCTGTAATCAACTTGTACCATAAACAAGAGCATCCAACCATGTACCAAGTATATAAAAATAATGTGTCAACTACTCATCAATAATGAATCATCAATATGTACCAACATCATCAACTATACACCTCATGTATGTGCCAACTCATCAACTGCTTGTCTCAACCATGACTAGTTTTAGATTAGTCAACAACCCTAACTTGAAATAATCATAACTTTGTACATGTAATGAATAAATATATGAAAATTATACACAATGTTATTCAACATGTTTTATGCAATTCCTCCAGGTGTCACTACTTGGAACCTCACAGAAAAGGAGTTATAGAAAAAATGCAAAACCTTGCTGAATTCTGGCTTATTCTAGAGAGAAACCTTGTAGAGTGTGCCACGCACATAATATTTGTTTAATCGATATAAAAATGTTACAAAGAGTACTACAGACTGTAATATAACCAACACAATTGGTGTCATTGAATTTGGATCTTTTATGAAGAAGTTATGATGTTTTTACCCAAAACACCTATTTTAGACTAGTTTCAGGACTAGCCACAAACCCTATTTTCCATGGAGTGTATCTCCAAAAATACAATGACCCACAAGATAAATTTTTTACCATAGATACTTGGATATGTTTCCTCAATGGAATATCAATCTCAGTGTCTGAATCATTATATAAAAAAAAAAATATTGCGAAAATGGTGAGTGTTGGGGCTCAGAAATGTCCTATTTTCATCCACCTTTCCCTTCATCATTCTCCACATTTCATCGCCCCATTAAATTTTCACGATATCATTTCATAAATATAATTGGGTTTCATCTTATTATTTTCCACTTTATTCATTTTAGTATTAAAAAGGAATTTGTGATTAAACGTTAGAAAATTGACATGTTTTCATATATATCTCAAAAATGTGTGAGCTTTGTAATGTGTAGGAATATGAGAAGGATTAATTCAAAAGGGATTCTCGAATACTTCCTCCACCATTTCAAGATTTGAGGAGATAATTCAAGCCCATTCCAAGTAGAGGATCATGGAGATTTGGTTGGAATATCTTATCAAAGATATATGAGAGATAAATGTGAGGATTTGAAGGGATTATATTTTGTAATAATGGGAAATAGGTTGAGAGAAAAGTGGATCTGTAATAATGAGATGGCTATCTTATCTTCAAGTCTCTCATGTATAAAAGAGAGTGCTCTCTCTTCATGAGGATTCAATTAGAGTAGTAATCAAGCATTAGAGTATGGAATTAGAGTAGTCATTAATGGTAGTCATTAGGATTCGAAAGAGAAAGGGATTCTTAGTTTTGATTCATGGTTTTGATTTTCATGCTTTCATTATTCTTTTATGAAGATTGATTTGATTATTGTAATATAAGATTGCTTCATTGGTGAGAGATATCATATGTTGTTATGCCATTCAACTCTTCACATGTTGTGTTTTTTTTCCTTCATGCAGTTCTCCATTTCTAGATTAATTCCATTTATGCAATTTCCCATTCTTAGATTAATTTCAATTCCAGGTCGTGTGTTTCAATTTCTTGCATTAGATTAGTGATTCAATTTCAGTTGTAGTTTAAACATTAGATTAGATTAGTCCCGCTTCAATATTGCATATACTTTGAGTGTGTTTCGTAAGTTTACGATCCTCAGATTGACAAATTAGATAGTTGGGAAAGTACTACAACTCAATTAATACAACATTAGTTCGGCCCAATATAATGACTGTTGTTCCCTTGTCATGATTGTTGTTCCTTTTGCAAGTAGTGTTGGTCATTTGAACAGAACAATTGTCATTCCTTTTATTACAATTGTTGTCCCTTTGCAGGGGTTGCATCTTTGGAGGATGGGTATTGAAAACGGAAGGTAAGAACCTACGTAGGCGACAAGTAAAATGCTTGTGCCAACGCCTACCTTTGGATAATGCATAGAGGTTATATTTTAGGACATCTTTAGAGACCAACATTTTGGCACCGTTGCCAGGGAAGCACGATGGATTGAGGTATTAATTAATTTTTCATTTCAATTCATGCAAGTGTGATCTAGACGTGTTGGTAAAGGGTCATAGAAGCTCGTGAGAGGAGACTCCTCATGTTCTCCCTACCAACTAGGTAAAAGTAGTTTCAATTTCTGCAAATTTCAATTTCTGCGAATTTCAATTTATGCAAGAGTGTTTAATTCATGCAAGTGTGATCTAGACATGTTGGTAAGGGGTCATAGAAGCTCGTGAGAGGAGACTCCTCATGTTCTCCCTACCAACTAGGTAAAAGTAGTTTCAATTTATGCAAGAGTGTTTAATTCATGCAAGTGTGATCTAGACGTGTTGGTAAGGGGTCATAGAAGCTTGTGAGAGGAGACTCCTCATGTTCTCCCTACCAACTAGGTAAAAGTAGTTTCAATTTCCGCAAGAGTAGTTTCAATTTCTACAAGTGTGATCTACATGTGTTGGTTCTAAGGGTCATAGAGCTGCTTCAGTATCGATTCCTCACTACCCTACCAACTATCAAGAGCGTTTAATTTCCGCAACTGTGAAGTGTAATTTTCTTATGTTTTAGCAAGAGTGTTTTTTAAGTTTTTCATTTTGATTTGGGTGCTATAAGAATCCTTTTTTTTTAACATGATTTAACAATGAATTTAAGCTTGGAACAACTCACTCATATCCTATAAAAAGTCAGGGTCTCCTCTTCTCTGGAAGAGGAGATCTTGACAGCAACCGAAATATTATTCACTCCTCTTGAGGCAAACGAAGAATCAACATACGAAGAACCTTTCATATTTAATGAATAACCATTAGGCGTGCAAGAGGTCGAGGAGGACAATGAGGGGCTATAGCATGATCTGAGTAAGACAAATTACGTCTACAAAATCCTGATTGAATGTTGGTTTCAAGCAAGTACTAGGTTAGTTCCACTTAGTTTTCCTTTTTATTTTGTTAATTTAGAATATAAACAGCTAATTTTGCACGAACATACATATTCTCGACTGTCAATTGCGAAATTGAAAGATAACATATTTTCATTACTGTTGTGTGCATGGCTACATTGGTTGTTTGATTATACATAACTAATCTCTCATTTCTAATTAGCGTATTGTAGGCATGGTTTTATTTTCAAGTTTTTCATTTGCTAGAAAAGTATGCTCTCCTCCGTGCTTCATACGATCGCGAGGATCAGAAAGTAGGATGATTGATTGATTGATTTCAGGAATGTCAATTAATTGACGAAACAAAAATTTTGCCTAATCTGTTTTTTCGTCTTCCATTTGCTCATAAATTTTTAAAAGCTTGCAAAATATTTTTTTTTATTTTATTCTTTACTTTATAAAAATAATAGAAGAAATAAATGAAAAGTTGTGCATCCTCCATCTGCAAATCAAAGCAATAAAACNTATTGTAGGCATGGTTTTATTTTCAAGTTTTTCATTTGCTAGAAAAGTATGCTCTCCTCCGTGCTTCATACGATCGCGAGGATCAGAAAGTAGGATGATTGATTGATTGATTTCAGGAATGTCAATTAATTGACGAAACAAAATTTTTGCCTAATCTGTTTTTTCGTCTTCCATTTGCTCATAAATTTTTAAAAGCTTGCAAAATATTTTTATTTATTTTATTCTTTACTTTATAAAAATAATAGAAGAAATAAATAGAAGTCACAGGAAGAATATATATATATATATATATATATATATATATATATATATATAATGTAAAAATTAATGGTTTAATGGTCTAACGCACATAGCCATGGCTACCACATCCTTCACCTTACCAACAAATAAAATATATGCATTGCTTCATAACTCAGAAAGGAATTTATCTATGCATGTATTTCTTACGTAAATGATTTGACATTGTGGTTTCAAAATTCTCCATGTATATTCCTCTCAACTTCATCATTGCTTATCTAATGTGGCAGAAAGAAGATGCTTCTTAGCATGTAAAAGCTGCACGGGGGGATCACAATCCTAAATATGGGTTTCATATGCTAGTTACTGCAGTGTCCAAAGAGGGTCCATGCAGCTCCATTGAGTCCAATTGTTGATCTGGGACTTGCAAGAACATTTACGGTGTCTTCATTGGCTTGCGAAGAGGTGTTACTTGTTGGATGCGAGAGAGGAGGTGAATCAATAATGAAACAATTTAATCCTTTAACCATATAATCCAAGTGCTATATCAATGAAGCATTATTATACAATAGCTACTTGAGTAAATAAGCAATGAACAAATGAACAATCATACACATACCACCCAGTACACCATTGTTTTACGTTGAAACCAAAATTGGGAGAAAACCACCGGAATGATTTTCTTATGTCTTGAAGAATTACATTCATTGGAAGCATAACTTCCTTTGGAGCGGGTTGGGCGGGGCGGGCAGAAGGAGGCTACAACCTAATGGAAGATCAAAATCCCCAATTCTATGGCTACAACCACCTTTCCTTGCCCGTCTTGCCACAGTAGAAATGAGGAATAAGTGGGGTCAACGTCACATATCCTTTGTGAGATATACCTTAAACACAGCCATAATAAATCTGAACCATGCATCAACACCTTAATCAACACAGCCACCATAAACAAGTGCATCAACCATGCACCAACTGTAATCAACATGTACCATAAACAAGTGCATCAACCATGCACCAACACATAATCAACACATGTCATAAACAAATTGCATCAACCATGCACCAAGTATGTATCAATCATGTCAACTACTCATCAACTATGACTTGTCAATATGTAAAAACATCATCAACTATACACCTCATGCTTATGTGCCAAACTCATCAACTTCTTGTCTCAGCCATGTACTCAACATGTACCTCAACCAAGCCCTTATCCAATTTCATCATCAAAATCGATTTGTAGCTCATGTGGAGCACGGTGTATGTAATCACGTCACAAACCTTCCTTAACTTTAACAGCAAGAAATTTAGCATTTTCATCAAACTTTTCTTTAGTCTCACATGCCTAGTTTTGGATTAGTCAACAACCTAACTTGAAGTAATCATAACTTTTGAACACGTAATATAAACTCTGAAAATGATTACACAATGTTCTTCAGTGTTTTATGTAATTCCTCAAGTGGAACTACTTGAGACACCTCTTAGAAAAGGAGTTATAGCAAAATAGCCAAACCTTGCTGGATTATGGCTTATTCTAGAGACCTTGTAGAGTTCTCCTTTTACACTATTTGATAAAATGATAAGAGACTAGCATTTTCATCAAACTTTTCTTTAGTCTCACATGCCTAGTTTTGGATTAGTCAACAACCCTAACTTGAAGTAATCATAACTTTGAACCTGTAATGTATAAAGCTCTGAAACTGATACACAATGTTCTTCAGTGTTTTTTATGTAATTCCTCCAAGTGGAACTACTTGGAACCTCTTAGAAAAGGAGTTATAGCAAAAATGACAAACCTTGCTGAATTATGGCTTATTCTAGAGAGAGACCTTGTAGAGAGTTCTCCGCACACACTATTTGATAAAATGATATGAAACTGTTACAAATAATAATACATACTGTACCCTAACCAACAAATTTGGTCTCACTAAATTTGGATCTGTTATGAATAAGTTATGACGTTGTTACCCGAAACACCTGATTTTGACTAGTTTTAGGACTGGCCACAAACCCTATTTTCCACAGAGTGTAACTCCAAAAATACAACGAACCAAAAGCTGAATTTTTAACCACATATACTTGGATATGTTTTCTCACTTTCATAGAAATTTCAGGATCTGAATCATTATAGAAAAAAAATTATAGCGAAAATGGTGAGATGACCTGAAAATAACATACCTTAGAAAGCACCATCAAAAGAATTTATCCGTCCTTGAATTTCGGCCTTCTTTTCTTCACTTTCCTCAGAATTTCGGCTTAGATATCATTTGTAAACCTCATATACCTATAGATATTCAATATTCTCAAGTGTTATTCAAATGAGAGAGCCTTGCCTCTTATTTATACTCTCCAAGTAGCTTCCTTAAAAACATCTTCTAGGTCACTTGGCCCCACTTTCCTTATTTTAGGGTTGGGTCCACTTCTA